>JAPYYD010007111.1:0-10558 GCA_028551405.1 Uromys caudimaculatus
AGCAGTAGTGATAAAAACTGCATGGTATTGGTACAGTGACAGGCAGGTAGATCAATGGAATAGAATTGAAGACCCAGAAATGAACCCACATACCTATGGTCACTTGATTTTCGACAAAGGAGCTAAAACCACCTAGTGGAAAAAAGACAGCATTTTTAACAAATGGTGCTGGTTCAACTGGCGGTCTACATGCAGAAGAATGAGAATTGATCCATTCCTATCTCCCTGTACAAAGCTCAAGTCCAAATGGATCAAGGACCTTCACATAAAACCAGATATACTGAATCTAATAGAAGAGAAAGTGGGGAAAAGTCTTGAACACACGGGCACAGGGGAAAAGTTCCTGAACAGAACACCAATGGCTTATGCTCTAAGATCAAGAATCAACAAATGGGACCTCTTGAAATCACAAAACTTCTGTAAGGCAAAGGGCACTGTCAATAGGAAAAAACAGCAACCAACAGATTGGGAAAAGATCTTTACCAATCCTAGGTCCGATAGAGGGCTAATATTCAATATATACAAAATACTCAAGAAGTTAGACTCCAGAGAACCAAATAACTCTATCAAAAAATGGGGAACAGAGGGCTGAGAAGCACCTAAAGTAATGCAAATCAAAACAACCCTGAGATTCCACCTCACACCAGTCAGAATGGCTAAGATCAAAAACTCAGGTGACAGCAGATGCTGGTCAGGAAGTGGAGAAGGAGGAATACTCCTCCATTGCTGTGGGATTGCAAGTTGGTACAGACACTCTGGCAATCAGTTTGGCAGACCCTCAGAAAAATGGACATAATACTACGTGAGGATCCTGCTATTCCGTGCCTGGGCATACACCTAGAAGATGCTCCAACATGTAATAAAGACACATGCTCCACTATGTTCATTTATTTATAGTAGCCAGAAGCTGAAAACAACCCAGATATCCCTCAGCAGAGGAATGTATACAGAAAATGTGGAAGATTTACACAATGGAATACTACTCAGCTATTAAAAACAACGACTTCATGAAATTCGCAGGCAAATGGATGGAACTAGAAAGTATCATCCTGAGTGAGGTAACTCAGTCACAAAAGAACAAACATGGTATGTACTCACTGATAAGTGGATATTAGCCCCAAAGTTTGGAATACCCAAGATTCACTTCACAGCAACTGTTGGGGCTGAGCATGATGTCCCAGATGGAGGAATTGGAGAAGGGACTGAAGGAGCTGAGGGAGTTTGCAGCCCCATGGAGGGAGCAACAGTGTCAGCTGGCCTGACCCCCGTTGCTCCTGGAGACTGGATCATCAATGGAGGGACCCATGGTGCTGGCCACATATGTGGCAGAGGATGGCCTTGTTAACCATCAGGGGGAGGAGAGGCCCTTGGGCCTAGTGGTGTTAGATGCCCCAGTGTAGGGGACTGCCAAGGCGGGAAGACGAGAGTGGGTGGGTGGATGGGTGGGTTGGGGAATACCTTCATAGAGGCAAGGGGAGACAGAGGGGATAGGGAGGTTCTAAAGGGGAGACCTGGAAAGATGGAAACATTTGAAATGTAAATACAATATCAATCAATCAATCAATAAATAAATGCAAAGGAAAAAAAAAAGTTCACATGTCACAGCGACAGAGTAGTTGTGGATGTCTCAGTCCCTCCTTTCCACCTCCTCTGAGTGTGCCCAGCTGGCTGACCCATAAGTTTCCTGGAATTGTCCTGTGCCTTCTTCCACATTTTGCTTAGGAGTCATAACATTATAGATGTTGGCTTTGCCTTGGTTCTACAATCCAAATGCAGGTTTTCACACATTGGTTATGAAACTTTAACCCACTGAGCCAACTCCCCATCCCAGAATATATGCTTGCTATTGGAATTGTAGTGGGATATTCAGACTGTTAATTTTTGAAGACATTGCTATTTCCAAACTGTTTTTATTTTTGTCCTGTTTTATCACTTACATTTTTACACATCAAGAAGATTAAGGCCTTTGTAAGTTAAAAATTATGCAACATCTGCTGTGAATTCTTTTTTACACAGGAACATGAAATGTATATTGGGAAATACCTATTACCAGCTATGAAATATGTATGAGTCTCTCTAGCCAACTTGTAAAGTAGAATATCTCCTAGAAGCACAATGCAATGGTTACACTGCTTGGGAATTCACTATTAAAGAAGAATTGTATTGATATGTGCTAAGTGTTATTTGACTAAATGAATAATGCATTCATGCCCTGGGACACCTAGTTTTGTGAACTCATTTCTATTGTATTACTATTAAGACACCTACTTTTGTGCTTGCTGCCTTTTGCATCTGGGGCTTGTTTTGTTTGATAAAATGCATAATTATTTAGATATTTATGTGTAATCAAACTCAACATGCTTTGTTAAACATGCCAATTCCCACCAAGAAAGGAAAATGCTGAGAATTTTATTTTAGGGTAGGTCATTGTTATAAATAATGACAGAAAGTTCAAGTTAATTAAATTTTTCCTACTGTTTTTTCCAAAAATAAAAACAAAAATTAATGTTAATTACAGTTATCTGGGGAATTATTTTATTTATTTGCTTTTTATTTTATTTTGGTATGTGTTCTCATTTATATGTGTGACTTTTATCTTGTATGTGCTACAGTATTCACACAGACATTAGAAGACAACTATAGTTTTCAGTCTTTGTCACCTTGCTTTTATTAGACAGGATTCCATGATGTCTTCCATCCCCTCTGGCTCGTACTCTCTTTCCATCTCCTCTTGTTGGGAGTTCTTCCAGTCCTAGGGGAAGAATTTGATGGAGACATACTATTTCGAACTAACTGTTGTGATGGTGAAAGCTCTATATAAATACCAGTTTGACTTCTGCATGTACAATGAATTCTTTAGATGCTGTCTTCAGCAATCCTTGCTAACAGTTTATGGAGAGTAACCTATAGACTAGGCAAGAGCCTGGATTGTTTGGGTATTGTCATTGGACCCCTTTGTCCAATAATTCAATTAGTTGCACCCAGTCTCATTGCTAGAAATCTTATTTGGTGACAAGTTACAGCCACTTGGGGCTCTGTCACCACATTATTCAGTGATGTCATTTAGATCTTATTTTCACATATTTCACATATGTCTGTATGAATCTTATATGTTTCATAATATTCCTTAAAGGAGAATTTCATTCTACTTCTTAAAGGGTCCTTATTTATTGTTTCTCTTTATATCCCTCTCTCATCATCCTATTTGCTTTCCCTCCCCAATTGAACCTCCGGTTCCAGTCTTCCCCCTCCACTGTTAACTATCTATTCTCTTTTCCTAGGGAGATCTATGTGCCATCTTCTCATCACTTCTACTATACCTAACTTCCATGATTCTATGAATTGTAGCTTGGTTATCATTGACTTAACAGCTACCATCCACATATAAGCAAATACGTACCATATTTGTCTTTATGGATCTGGATTAATTCACTACGGATGATTTAAATGGTTTCCATGCATTTACCTGAAAATTACATGATTTCTGTTTTTTTTTTTTTTAATGGCTGAGTAACATTTGTTTGTGTGTGTTTACTACCGTTCTGTATGCTTTCATTTTTTGAGCAACATCTAGGTTGTTTTTAATTTCTGGCTAATATGAATAGAGCATCTGTGAACATAGATGAACAAGTGTCTCTGTGTAAGATAAAATATCCTTTGGGTATATGCTCAAATTGATATAGCTGGATCTCAAGGTTGATCAATTCCCGTCTTCCCGAGGGACCGCCACACTGATTTCCACAGTGCCTGTGCAACTCTGCACCCCCACCAGCAATGGATGATAATATCAGCTATCACATATTTTATTGATTTTAGCCATTCTTCCAGGTATAAGATAAAATCTAAAAGTAGTTTTGATTTGCACTTCCCTGATGGCTAAGGCTGTTGTTGAGCACTTTGAAGTGTTTCTCAGCCATATGAATTTCCCCTTGAAAATCCTGCTTAAACCTGTAACACACTTTTTCTTTATTATGTTTTTTATTATTAAGAATATTTTTAACTTTTATAAAAAGATTTATTTATTTATTTAATATATGTGAATACACTGTAGCGGTCTTCAGACACACCAGAAGAGGGCATCAGATCTCATTACAGATAGTTGTGAGTCACCATTTGGTTGCTGGGAACTGAACTCAGAACCTCTGGAAGAGCAGTCAGTTCTCTTAACCTCTTAGCCATCTCTCCAGCACTCCATTTTTAGCTTTAAATGTATTTTGAACACATTTTTACTCATCCCCAATTCCCTGCAGATTCTGTCCCCTTCTTTATCCACCAAAATTAAAGTTTTATTTCAAAAAACTAAAATCCAATTCAATGGCAAAACCCTAAAACTCAAAAGAAAAAAAATAACAAAACCCAAAATAAAACCACCCAAAGTGTAACCAAATAAATACACATACAGAAAATTGTTGAGTCCATTCCATGTCGAACAACTATTTCTTAACTTGAAGCCTGCCCTGTAATGATGGTATACCAGTGTCACTCCACTAGAGGAAACTGCTTTTTCCTATTCCACCAGGTCTAAATGTCAATTAAGTTGTTATTCTTTACTGCAGCGGTTAGATTTTCATTCATTTATTCCCTCATTAAAAATATAACTAAACAAAAATGACAAAAATAAAAAATAAACAAAATATCACATAGAACGAATGGAAGGGAAAGAGCTCAAGAGAAGGCATAAGAATCAGAGACTTAGTCGTTATATACTCAGAAATTCCACAAAAGACTAAACCGGAAGCCATATTATAAGCACAGAGGGCCTTGTGCCAGTCCATAGGCCTGTGCTTGGTGATTCAGAAGCTCTGAGTTTACATGCAGTTTGCTCATGTTGATTTAGAGGGCCTTGTTTTCTTGTTGTCCTCTGTTCCTTCTGGCCTTACATTCTTTCCACCTCTGAGAAGTGGGGTTTGATAGACATCCCACTTAGAGTTGAGTGTCCCAAGGTGTCTCACTCTCTGCATACTGTCTATCTGTGAGTTGTTACCTTTTTTCCATCTACTATAGGAGAAAGCTTCTCTGAGGATGGCTGAAACAAGTCACTAATCTATTTAGTCTATCTCTTACATTAATTACAGGGTAATTAAGACCCTGCTGTTGAGAGATATCAGTAACCAAAGATTGCTGCTTCTTGTTATTTTGTTATTGATATAATTGTTATTATTGGTGGTGGTGGTAGTGGTGTTGCAGTATGTGTGTGTGTGTGTGTGTGTGTGTGTATGTGTGTGTGCATGGATGTGTCCCTGTGTGTGTGCTTTTGACTTTGCTGGTTTGAAATGATTTATTCCTTGTATTTTCTTGAATGTAATTAACCTCTTTAGGTTGGAGTTTTCTTCTTAGTGTCTTTTGTAGGGCCGAATTTTGTAAACAGATACTGCTTAAATTTGGTTTTAACATGGAATTTCTTATTGTCTCCATCAATGGCCGTGGAAATTTTGCTGGGTATAGTAGTCTGGGCTTGTATTTGTGGGATCTTATAGACTGTAGCACATTTTTTTCCCAGGCTCTTTTTGCCTTTAGAGTCTCCACTGAAAAGTCACATGTAATTCTAATAGATCTGCCTTTTGTATAACTCTTTGTCTACTTGCCTTGGAAATTTTAAGTTTTTTAATTGCAGGTAAAACATTTATTACATAATATTTTTTTATTTAGAGTAGGAATAAAAATGAAACCAGTGACTTTTTAAGCTCTCAAAACCAAATAATATATGATTTCATGTAAGCATGGTTTGGAGGATACACAGTAACATAAATAATTTCTAAAAAAATCTATTGAATATAATTTCTTGGTTTCAGTATGTCTGACTTACTAACCTTTATTTCTATTAATTTATTTTCCACTATTGATTAACCCTGTCTTATAAGCAAGGCACTCAGACCATGAATCCTAGCTTCCCAGGTCAGCTTTCCAGAATGCATCCCAGAACAGATGCTAGTAAGGACTAGTCTCTAACACCGACCCTTACAGGGTAGATATGGTCTCCCTGGATTAATAGCACTTCTTGTTTGATGCTTGGCTTTTTCTCTGTGAGTAGTTCCAGCTCTGATGCAGAATGAATGCTGAATGACAAGAACTCATTCATCACCAGCCACTAAGCTGCTGGCAAGTCTGAGCCAATGGTTTCATCAGCACCTTCGATTTTTGAGAGGAAGGACCATCTCACTGTTCTCTCGAAGTGATTCTGCTATGAAAGCTTTTCTTTAGAAGAAAATAGAGTGCTCCCAATTGTTTATCAGTTGTCACTACAGGCGGTGTGGTTTAGTTGCTTCTGGAGATCTCTGCAGTATTTTAAATGTAGGCTGCTAGTGCCTTTTAGAACAATCTTCACTCTGTCCCATAGGTAGATTTTCTTTTATGAACTTGGGAGGCCCATAAATGTTAAGAATTGGAATCTCTTCTTGGTGTAATTTTTCCTTTGATTTGTATTTAGTGTTCTTTCCAATATTTTCTGATTAGTTTTGATTTGAAGGCTATTTTGTCAGATATTAAAATGTCTACATCATCTTGCTTCTTAGGTCTACTTGGTAGGAGTATCTTCTTCTATATTTTATCCTGAGGTGATGTCTATCCTTGATGTTAATGTGTGTTTCTTGGATGCAAATAAAGGTAGACCTTGTTTTCCTATCTATCCTGTTAGTCTGTCTTTTTAATTGGTGATTCAAAATAACTAATGTTGAGAGCTATCAACGAACAGTTTGTTGATTCCTGTTAATGTGTGTGTGTGTGTGTGTGTGTGTGTGTGTGTGTGTGTGCTTACACACATACATTTTATGTGCATTTTTTCTTTTTCGCTTTTGATTTGATGTTCTTGAATTATTTATTTATTTTTGTTTTCTTGAGTTTGGTTAATCTCTTTGGGTTTCAGTTTCCTCATAGCGTCTTTTGTAGAGCTGGAATTGTAGATAGATATTGTTCAAAGTGTTTTTATCATGAAATGTCTTTTTTGTCATCTATAGTGATTGAAATTTTTGCTGAATATAGTAGTCTAGGCTGACACCTGTGTTCTCTTACAGACTCTAGAGTGTTTGTGCAGACCCTTCTAGCTTTTAGAGTCTCTACTAAGAAAATAGGTGTAAGTCTAATAGATCTGCTGTTATGTTACTTAGTCTATTTCCCTTACAACTTTTAATATTCTTTCTTTGTTCTGTACATCTTGTGCTTTGATTATTATATGCAAAGTGGACTTTCTTTTTTGGTCCAGTCTATTTGGTGTTCTGGATAGTTCTGATAGTGTGATAGGTATCTCCTTTTCAGGTTAGAAAATTTTTTTTCTGTGATTTTGTTGAAAATATTCTCTGTGCCTTTATCCTGGATCTCTTCTTCTGTTTTATTTATATTTACTCATTTTTTAAAATAATATCTCAGATTTTGTGGATATTTTGTGCCAAGAGCTTTTTATATTTAACATTTTCTTTGACCCATGTATCCATTTGTTTTATCTTGTGTTTAATTCCTGAGATTCTTTCTCCTGTCTATTGCATGATGCTGGCAAGGCTAGCCTCTGTCGTTTCTGTAAGGAATTCCTAAATTATCATTTCCAGATTTCCCTCAGTGGACTTTCTCTGTTGATTCTATTTTTCCTTTCATGTCTTGAACTGTTTTATTCATTTTCTTCCACTGTTTGTGTTTTCATATATTCTCTTATAGGACTTACTTTAAGTAGTTCTCTCATATACAAAAAGGATCTTTTAAGATCTTCATCTTAAGCCTCATCTATGTTGCTGCTATTTTCAGGGCCTACTATGGTTGGGTTGCTGGGTTCTTTTATTTTCATGCTGATATCTAAATATCTGGGATTAGGGAGACTTTAATTCTAGGTGCTGATAACTGGTTTTGTCTTTGTTGGATGATTGGGTTTTTTTTCATTGTTTTCTGCTGCCCTCTTTGGGTCTTGGAGGGTGTGGTGTCTCTATGTTGCTGGATAGGCAATTCGTCTGAGATCCTGCTAGGTGTGGTCACTGGGGTTCCAGGGAAAATGAGTTTCTAGGAATTGAGTGATATTTAAATGGGATAGACTCAGGGGAGGTGAATGTGAGGGCCTTACAAGTGGGGGAAAGCAGAGTGTTCTACCAGTATCTGTTTAGTCCCCTGGGGATGGGGTCAGAGGGTGAGTAGAATCCACAGAAATCTTCTTCTCCTGAAATGATGTTGAGACTGAAGGATTTTATATGGAAAAGAGGAGGGAGAGTGAACTTCTGAATCTTGCATCCTGTTTCACTGGCCTACTTGATTCTCTGGTAAGCTTGGATCACAGATTCCCAGGGAATGACTAAGTTGGGCCCTGGGATAAAAGGATTTGTGGGGATGAAGGTTAGAGCAGATCTGTGTGATCCCCGGTAGGTGGTGTCAGAGAGGAAGGCAGGCTTCAGCTGATGGTCTGCTATAGGTTTCCAAGGCTGGAGTGTCCTCTAGTTTCTCAGGAAATGTCTTCTGTCACTGCAGACTGGGATAAAGTGATGAGTAACAGTGAAAGAACTTTGCTACTTAAATTTTTAATCAAGAAGGATACATTTGTTGTTGTTCTTTTTTTTCTCATATTTGAAATCAATACTCTGCTTACCTTCTCTTTGATGGTTTTACCAGCAGCAACTAAGTTAGTTCTTTTAAAATAACCTAATAAACTATTATCCCTGATCTTTGCTACCTTAAATGTTTCCAGTGCTACTGAATAGAGCAGAGACAACAGCTCACTGGAATATTTAAGGTGATCCTTAGAGTGGAGTCAGACTAAATTTTCAGCTCTTGCCAAATCCATTTCTCTAAAAATACCCTATACCTCCAGTCAGAAATTTAGGATTACTTTTAAATTTAATATTTATTTGCACTGTCCAAAATATTTACTCTCCCAGTTCACAGTTATTGCCACCATTTTCATATTTCTTATAAGCAATTTTTCTTTGACAGTTTATCAGATAATATTAAAGGAACTAGGGATGATGGTGAGATGTAGATATTTATAATATATTTTTCTAATTCTTGTTTAGCTGGAAGAGTGACACTGTGCACTCACAGTGACACTATACGACACTATATGAACATATAGCTTCTTGCAGATTCAGCAAGCACGACACCACCTGCATTCTTGAGTTCAGTTGCCCCTGGTTGTCAGTACATTGTTAAAGCCATCTGGGCTGCATCCCAAAGCCATTATCTTTTAGTATGTGATTTAGACTAAATTATTTCATCTTTTTCTGTTCCTCAGTATATAAATGAACTACTAATGGCACATATTTCCCACATATTATCTATTTGTGTTTGCAATGCTTTGTCATTGGTACTGAGGCTATTGGGAATCATAAGATCAGGATCTAATAATCAGAATCATCTAGCATCCCTCACCTGCCTTCTGGCTTCCGAACTCAGAAACTTTATATATGTGCTACCAAACAGCATTTATATATTATTTTTACATGCTCCAAACTGCTAATATAAATTTAGCACATTGGATAAATACTGTCACATGCTCAGAGTCAAAATATTGCAAATCAGAGCCAAGATCTTGATCACATTTGGAAATTGAAGGAAACTTCTTTTACTTCTCACTAAATTTGGTCCTTATCATTTTCTTTTCATTCTCTGCATAGGAAAATATTTCATGAGAATTTTAAGAATTCATTAACATTGGCTTTGGCAACTTTCAGAAATATGTGAAATACAGAGTCTTTTCTTGCTTTCTTTTCTTTTTTTCTTTTGGAAAATGAAGTTTTCTATACTTTTTTTTTTAATTTTTTTTATTTTTATTTTTTGATACTTTATTCACATTTCCAATGTTTCCCCCTTTCTAGGTCTCCTCTCTGGAGACCACCAATCCCTCCCCCCCCCCATCTTTATGAGGGAATTCAACCTCCCACCCTCCCGTCTGCCCACTCCCATATTCCCACCTTGACATACCCCTTTACTGGGGCCTCTCCTCCCCCGATGGCCAACAAGGCCCTCCTCTGCCACATATGAGGTCCAAACCATGGGTCCCTTCATGTGTATTCTTAGGTTGGTGGTCCAGCCTCCAGGAAGACCGGGGGGGGGGTCAGGTCAGGTGACACTGTTGCTCCCTCCATAAGACTGCACACTCCCACAGCTCCTTCAGTCCCTTCTCCAATTACTCCATCTGGGACCTCACTCTCAGTCCGACTGTTAATGTAAAGTGAAACTTGGGTATTCCAAATGTTTTGGCTAATATCCACTTATCAGTGAGTACATACCATATTCATTCTTTTGTGACTGAGTTACCTCGCTCAGGATGATATTTTCAAGTTCCATCCATTTGCCTGCAAATTTCATTAAATCATTGTTTTTAATAGCTGAGTAGTACTCCATTGTGTAAGTGTACCACATTTTCTGTATCCATTCCTCTGCTGAGGGACATCTGGGTTGTTTCCAGCTTCTGGCTATTATAAATATGGCTGCTATGAACATAGTGGAGCATGTGTCTTTATTATGTTGGAGCATCTTCTGGGTATATGCCCAGGAGAGGTATAGCTGGGTCCTCAGGTAGTATTATGTCCATTTTTCTGAGGGTCCACCACACTGATTTCCAGAGTGGTTGTACCAACTTGCAGTCCTA
>JAPYYD010007112.1:0-10557 GCA_028551405.1 Uromys caudimaculatus
TCCTCCTCCTCCTCCTCCTCCTCCTCTTCTTCTTCTTCTTCTTCTTCTTCTTCTTCTTCTTCTTCTTCTTCTTCTTCTTCTTCTTCTTCTTCTTCTTTGGTTTTTCAAGACAGGGTTTCTCTGTGTAGCCCTGGCTGTCCTGGAACTGGAACTCACTCTGTAGACCAGGCTGGCCTCGAACTCAGAAATTCACTTCTTCTTCCTCCTCCTCCTCCTCCCCCCTCCTCCTCTCCTCTTCCTCCTCTTCCTCCTCCTCCTCCAACTCCTCCTCCTCTCCCTCCCTCCCTCTCCCCTCCCTCCCTCTTTCCTCGCCCCCTCCCTACTCAGTAACGGTGGGAAGTTGTAGAGATGATGTCCAACAGGAAGATTCATTTAAAAACAATGCTATGAAGAAAAATAGGAAGGCTACTGGCTTCAGTTGTCTGATAATATTTTGAAAGACTTGGAATAAGAAATTAAAGAAAGGGTGGAATCAGAGATGGAGGAGGGTTGTGGGGCAGAAAGTGTGACTACTGTAAAAATACGTAAGTGGGGCAAGCCTTAGACAAAAAAGTGGCTTCAGATCTTAGGTTGGAAGCACCAAGTGGCTAGCTATGAGATGTTAGACCCATAGACCACTAGCACCTGGAAAAAATGAAAATTCAATGGATCATATTAGTATAATTAGGAGTGGACAGGGACATGGGACTCCCCGTTGCTCTGGAGAGTATTCCAGATGGGCTGGACCCAAAGGACTAGAAGGTCACATTCAAGCACAAAAGAATGAAAGCGGGCTTTCCTTTTGCCAGTGACAAGTGCAGAACCCAGCCTCACTTCATGCTTGTGTGATACCAGACAGAGTTCATGGGGAAGCAGAGCTTTGTCAAAGCCTAAGAGAAGCAAGTATTTGTATGTTTGACTATGTGACCATTGTGATACAAGCTGTAATTGAGTATCCCTACAAGAAAGATGGCGGCACCTTGACTTTATTTTCTAATATCTTACAAGCCTCTTCATTCTGTTGGCTATATTAATTTTAGAAGTCATGTAATTCTCTGCCATGTGACAAGTAAGGTTCATAATCATGGTCACTTAGAAGAGTGGTACAGCCCTATGAACTGACAGTGAGTCCAAAAAACCCTAAAAACCCATTCCAGATTAATGTGTAACTTTTATGAGAATTGGCACCATATCCAGCACGCTTAGCAGCACACTGACTACAGTGGTGCTCATCAGAAAGCAGAGAATAAAATCAATAAAGAAAACACTGGTTTGTCACTTTGTCAGAACCAAGCACAGCCCAAACCTTCAATACAGAGCTTGTGTGATGGTTTGACAACCTCTCCCTCACTAATGGCAAAGAGACAGAGATTCTGTCTGCCACCATCTGCCCCAGTAAAGAAGTTCTGGGTCTGGTCTGTCTCCCAGCATCAGAACAAGATTCATCAACAGCACAGCTTTAGGGGACCAAAGCAGATGTTAGGTCTGGTGAGAACTGAGAGAGAGTATCCATCACTATGACATGTGAGACACTAGGAATCTTATGGTCCCCTTGTGAAGCAGCCCCAGACTTCCAGCAAAGACATGCAACTCACTGTGCCATGGCTGACAAGGGACAAAACCTATGTGGTGTTCCCAAACTTGTTGCACAGGGACAGCCAACCATGACTGAAACCTCCAAAGAAATGGGTCAAATAAACATGGCCTCTTTATAAGCTTATTTATCTTAGGTATTTATTATAGCAACAAACCACAGACACACACACACACATATACACACATACACACTCATAACACACACATACACACACACACATACACTTTTGTACCCCTGCTTTAGACACAAGACAGGAGATCCTGATGGCAGCTTTCCCTGTGGGAAAGAAGACAGAACTCGTTGCAGAGGAGGTGGGAAGTGTGTAAAAGGGGATGAGGAGGGGTTCTATGTGTGACATGCTGTCTTCTGGATGTGACACACCCGTTGCTCTCATGAGTGCATCACAGCTGTGGTCACCTGGGCAAGAACTATACAAGCGCAAACAGTCAAAATTCCAACATGGATGCAGGAGGAGCTCTCCTGGCTCCACGCCCTACTGAGGAGGCTTGACCGTTGATAACTGTTTGGAGAGCGAGAATACTCAGCTCTTAGATTTCCCATGGTCCCTTGGCTGGCTCTATACTCATACTCGTGCAGCCCAGATTGGACACAGCAGGATGTATATGTAAAGATATGAAGTTGGGAGGAGGACATGTTCAGAGGGAGTTAGAGGAGGGAAAGGAGGTTTATATGCTCATATTTCATTGTATACCTGTATGAAATTATCAGAGAATAATAGATTTTTTTAAATAATAAAATTTATAATGAAGTAAGTTAAAAAAAAAAAAATAGAAGCACTCCAGAGGTTCTTCCATCTTTACTTTCAATGTGATTCTGCTCTTCTCTTTAGCATTCAAGAGAAAATAAAATCAAAGTGGACACATTAAATCTCTGTAGTAGTTTGAATAGGTTAGGCCCCATAGACTCATGTGTTTGAATACTTGCCCATAGGGAGTGATACTTTTAGGAGGTGTGTCCTTGTTGGAGGAAGTGTGTCACTGTGGGCATGGGCCTTGCTACTCTTTTCCTAGCAGCCTTCAGATCAACATGTAAAACTCTCAGCTCCTCCTGCGCCATGCCTGCCTGGATGCTGCCGTGTTCCCACTTTGATGATAATGGACTGAACCTCTGAATCTGTAAGCCAGCTCCAAGTAAATGTTGTCTTTCATAAGAAGTGCCTTGGTCATGGTGTCTCTTCATGGCAACGGAAACCCTAACTAAGACAGTCTCACAGAAATAATTCTCATTATTCACTTTATCCCTGGTCTTAGTACATCATCTACTAAAAGATTGTGTCATTTTATGTCAAAAGATTTTGATGACTGTAGTTAACAATTTGGGCCTATTAATCTCTTTTACAGTAAAGAGATCATTTAATATAGCAAATAAAATAATGTGATATTATTTCACTTGTCTGTCACAAGGTCATTATTTTGATATATTTGCTCTCTACACAGGCAAATAATGACATCAGGTGCATGGCTGGGAGCAATATATTTCAAGTACTTTTCTCAAGCTTTTCATAGAAAATGCTCAATTAGATTTCCAGAGCAAAGCAGAGAATAGGACTCTTGCTATTCACAACGAAAGCTTTGAAGAGTGGTTTCTTTATTACGATTTTTTCCCAAGATACTGCATACTTTTTTCAGAAAGTCAGGAAATATGCAAATTCCCCAAGAATAAAGAGTATAGCATAAAAACATCTTTGCAGATGGCAGACGTCTAAGTCAATCTGACTTACTGGTTCCCAGGTAGTGATGATTTAGTGGCTTTCTGTTGATGTCCCGCTGTAGTTCTCCTCTCTGTTCTTAACTGCTTCTCCAGATTCCTGTGACTTTAACAGAAGCACCTTCTTAAACAAACCACTTCCTCTGTATGATGGCTATTCCCAGTTGTCACCTTGATGGCATCTGGTATGAACTACAATCCAGAAACGGAGGGCACACCTGTGGTTCAGGTCTTGAAGCTGGGAAACATCGGCTTTTGGTCCAGATCTTGAGGCATAGTGGCCAGGAGAAGCTTAGGCCCAGGCAAGGTGGTACATGCCTTTAATCCCAGGAAACAGAGGCAGGCAGATCTGAGTCCAAGGCCAGCCTGGGACAGACAAGTTCCAAGAAAAGAACAGCTTAGGTCCAGGCATGGTGGTACACATCTTTAATCTGGGCCATACCTTCTGCTGGAAGCCTACATAAGGACAATGGAAGAAGGAAGGCTTCCTTCTCTGCCTGCTTGCATTTACTTGCCGGCACGTCTGTTGGAACCTACTTCTTCAGGATTCCGGCTTATACAGAAGACACGCTGAAACACCCAGCCTCATGGGACTGAGCAACTACTAGATTCTTGACTTCCCATTCACAGCTGCCCATTGTTGGGTTAGTTGGACTGCAGACTGTAAGTCATTTCAATAATTTCCCTTAAGATATAGAGACATCCCGTATGTTCTGTGACTCTAGAGAACCCTGACTAATACTCAATAATCTTCTTCCTTTGCTTCTGGCTGCCTAGTTCTCACCCTTCCACATCACTGACTTCTACTCATGACTTCCTTTTTTTTTAATTATTTATTTACTTTATGTATGTGAGTACACTGTAGTTGTCTTCAAACACCCCAGAAGAGGGCATCAGATCCCATTACAGATGGTTGTGAGCCACCGTGGTTGTTGGAAATTGAACTCAGGACCTCTGGAAGAGCAGTCAGTGCTCTTAACTGCTGAGCCATCTCTCCAGCCCCCTACTCACGACTTTCTACAGAAGCACATACTCTCAATAAAAATGCCTTGAGAATAACAAAGGTGTTATGGTTTGAATGCAAAATCTTCCCCATAGTCTCATGTGTCTGTACACTTGGTCCCCATCTGCTGGCACTCTTTGGGGAAGCTGTAGAAACTCTGGGAAGTGGGACTTGCCTGATGAGTAGGCACAGTGGTTTATAATCCTGTAACTTTTCTTGTCTCTTCTCTGCTTTCTGTTCTACTGTGCTGAGGTGAAGTAAGGAAACTCATATACAAGCTCTCATCACCGTGGAGCTGCTTGCTACCGTCCCTGCTTGGCCTAATGTACTGGGTCCACTCAAGCTGTCAGTCAAAACAATTCCTTCCTCCAACAGTGTTTTACTCATCAGGAATTCAGACATAGCGATAAGAAAAGGAACTACTCCACACAGGTAACTCTTCTCCTTTGTGTCATCTTAATTTGGATTCTCCCAGAAGTTGACCTTGGGGCTTCAAGTGCAAGTAGTTAGGTAGAGGATTCCCAGAAAACAGGAAGGAAGTAGTGATGTATGCCGGAGAAAGACAAGAGGGGAATCCATCATCAACCAAATCAGTCCTGTAAGTAGCAGGAGCACAGTTCACCCTGGAGTCACAGCAAACAGTTGCTGTCTAAGGGCGGAGGAAGCAGGGTAGGAACTGGCCAACCCTCCACCCATTCAGCTACTTACTATGAACTCCCCAGCATTTCCAGGCTGTTTCATGGAGATAGCAAACTGGGTCTCTTTGCTGCAAAAGACTCTCAGGCAAAGAATTCAGGTCACAACTGATGCCCAGCAAGTGCACAAAGGGAGTCTAAAGGCAGGGGTGTATGTGCATGGCAGGGGCCACAGCCACCATCTTTTAGCACTTCCTTGTTTGAGACTTCTGCCTCATGCTTTGTTTATGACCAGACTCTAGTGGCAAATCTATTTTATTTAGAATGTTAATTTTAAATGCCTTTCTTAGGAGTGATTGTGAGGTTACATTTAAAGTCAGAAGGGTAGATACCCTGTGGCTGATGAGCAATCGCTGCTAAAGGGAACTGGGTGGGGTTGAAGCTGAATATCTTGCCAGGCAGTCTGTTATCCTGAATCCTGTGCTCAATCCTGAGGGCCTTCAAAAAACATAAAATGCCAAAGGGGAAGTGGCTTAGCAACAAGGACTGTCTTAGTCTATTTAGGCTGTGGTGACAAAAATCTCACACTGGCTGACTTGTGAGCATGCTGACTTTTCTCTCATATGAGTAGAGATAGTGAAGCCTCAGAATAAGGCGTCTGCAGGCTTGGCACTGGGTGAGGGCCTGCTCCTCACTGATGGTATCTTATCCATGTCCTCACGTAGGGAAGGGGTGAGACTCTTTCAGACAGACAGCAATTTTCCCGTGACTCCCTAGGAACTCTATCTCCTAATGCCATCAGAGTGGTAGTTAAGTTCCACATCTGAGCTGAGGTAGCACAACTCTCAGGCCACGTGACAGCCTCCTCCTCAAATCAATCATTCCTCTCCTCTAGCGAAGTGGAGGGCATGACTTACAGCTTTGTCTTAGTTTCAATATTTTTTCTCATGAGTTCATTCACACCAGCTGGTTACAGATAACCATGATAGGCATAGTGGAGAAAATTGTTTGGGTGGCAAAATAATAATAATAATTAATAATAATAATAATAATAATAATTAGCACAAGTAACAAAATTTTGCCATAAAGATTGAATATTTCTTTTTGTCTTTAAAAGTCTGACTTGCATTTACTTAGGAAAAACCTTGTGAGCTCCTGTCATAGGCCACCATTATGTGCTCTTGGACAACAAAAAGAAGAAGTGGCTGTAGTCTAGCAAACTAGGGGAACCATCTTATCAGAATCTCCCAATGGAGTGTGGCAGTAAGATGTATGTGAGCTTGCCTGAGCCTGCTTCTCACTTGCTGGGTGACAGGAGAGAATTACTTGGTCTCTCCCAGTATCACTGCCCTAGCTGGTCTTTTCATGGAGCTGCACTGGAAGCGTTATCTGTTGAAGCATCTAACGAGAGCCCGTGCATACCTCTCAGTGGTGCCTTATGAGGTTTCCACATGGCTTCCGCCTTCTCTGTGAAAGCTCACATCAGGAGCATTTCCCTCCATCTTTCCCTCCTCCTCCGGAAGTCAGACTGCTCTCAAAGAAGAGCTGACGTTGAAATAGGCTTTGGGTAAAGAATGAAGACTTCTAAAAATGGAAACCAGAAAGCTCTGCTGGGCGAAGAGCAAGCAGCTTATGTAGAAGAGTGGAAGGCTGTCTGGGGAGCAGCACCCCACTGAACATGAGGGGTGAAGTAAATGTCATACTTGCATTCTTAGGTGCTGGAAATGACCATATATGCCCATCTGGGCAAAATATATAAAACATACCAAAGTTTTATCTTAAAATTATGACTCTGGGCTGACTGGACCTGAGATCAGATTCCCAGTGCCCACATAAAAATTTGAGGCTCTCTGGAAGCCAGGGTGGCACCAGGTTCAGTGAGAAATGCTATTGCAAGATGATACGGTGGAGAGTGATGGAGGGGACACCTAACTCTCTTCTGGCCTCCAAGCACGTAAGTGAACAAGCACACCCACCCACTCAGGCACACATACACTACACACACACACACACACACACACACACACACACACACACACACACACGTGCACATACAGTACACATACACACACGCACACATGCACATGCACATACAGTACACATGCACACATGCACACACGTGCACATATAGTACACACACACATACACATGCACACATGTGCACATACAGTACACACATATGTACATACAGTACATACACCCATATGCACATGCACTATACATACATATACACACATATGTGCATATATACTACATCCACCCACACATGTGCGCACATACTACATACACATAAACACACATGAACACATATACTACATACACATGAATATACACTACATATGCACACATTGCACATTCACTACACACATGTGCACATACAGTACACACATGTACATATACACTACACCTACATATGTACACATACACTATACACACATGCGCATGTATACTACACACATATATGTACATACAGTAAGCATATGTACACATAACGTATACACACTTGTGCATATATACTACACAATGTGCACATACAGTACATACATACACACGTGCACATACACTACACACACATGTGCACACACACATATACACACACACTCTTGCAGAAGAATCAATGAAAGTGCAAGAATTTCTTCTCCCTCCCTCTTTTCTCCTTAAGTTCACCGTACACACCCTGGGTCTAAAATAAGAATAAACCAACTCAAGTTTCCAGAGTCATTGCAATCTGAGTCTGTATCCCATCACGTATCCATCGCAGCTGGAAGCTACTCTGCACTCCAGGCTAGTTGTAGCGTGGAGCTCGCCCAGCTGGTGGTGTGTGTGTGTGTGTGTGTGTGTGTGTGTGTGTGTGTGTGTGTGTGTGTAAAATGTCATGTGCACCATCAGTACACACGGGAAAGTCAGCACTCCACACAAAGTCAGCCAGTGAGTTTCAAACCAAGGGAAGCAGTGGACAGGAAATGAGCAGGGGGTTTTTCTCTAAGGGACCTGGCTCTCCTCTAAGTCATGGATTGGGGATAAAATAATGTCTACAGGGTCAGAATAGGCAAGGCCAAGACTGAAGACAATGCAGCCAGATACCTAAAGATTCAGCCAGAACAATGCATGCCAGCATGAACAAATGACCTTGGGGGAGAGAAACAGACATGTCAGCAAGGCTGGACAGTGGCGTTTCCTCCTTGGCTTGCTCACATGCCAACCAGAAAGAATAGCTCATGTGTTGCTCATTTCTCAGCAGAAAAATTAGTCCCGAGTTGACTGAAGTCCGAGTCTGCCCAGGGTGGGGGGAGAGATATCTGACAGTTTCATCAAAGGAGCCTGGGGAGCCTGTCCACCCAAGGTCAAGGATATCTGTCAAAAGTAGGAAGGATCTGAAGTAAATGGGTGAACTGATCAATCACTGCTGTGCTGGGTGTGGCTCCCTCACCCTTAACCCTTCACCACTCAGCAAAACTCAGACTCCAGGCAAGCACTGTTCTTGAGGTTGCCTGAATGGTTCCTCTTCTAGATCATTACTCCCTGAGTCTAATCTGACCTCTGGACTGACCAAACAGTGGCAGAAGCAAAGAGCTGGGGGCATTCCTTAACTGTTAGGAGCAACCACAAGGAAAGTGCCCAGTCAGCGCAAGGAGTCATCTCAGCCCTAGACAAAGAGAGTTACACACTTTCCTCGAGTGGCTCCTAGGGGCAAGCTTTGCCCATGAAGTCTTCTCTGGTGTCTGGTCACACTCTCCCAAAGTCAGTGAGTAGGCAGCTGGGTGGTTTGGAACCAGCAGGGGAACAGGAGTTCCAGGATTGGCCTCTCAGCAGAGCCCGGAGCAATGTATGGTAAAGCAGCCCTGGCTCGCTCAGGGCAAATGCCTGCATTGCTCTTATGTTAAAGTGATGTTTGAATGGTCTCTGTAAAAGCATCCTTTCATTTTATGTTCTCCCTCTTACTTCCATGGAGAGCACAGCAGATCACGCTGCTACCAACAAAATACAGATTGTTGAAAGGTGGGTTGGTTACCATCCAATGGGAAGGTCTGACCTCCAAAATATGCTCCCTGTCACTTCCCAGGGACTGAAAAGCCAGGGGAGGAAAGTCGCATTAGCCATTCTGAGCCATAGAACAAAAGATTTGTTCAGGTAGTTGGATTTCGCAGGATGATCAGGGGAAGGTAGAGGTATTGAGGTCAAGGGCTGGCAAATTGGTTAAGAGGGGAGAATTGTGGGATGGAGAGGAGAGGAGAGGAGGGAAGGAGTGGGGAGGGAAGGGAAGGAGGGGAGTAGAAGAGAGGAGAGGAGGGAAGGGGAGGAGAGGGAAGGAGGGGGGAGGGGAGAAGAGAGGGGAGGAGGGGAGAAGAGAGGGGAGGAAGGGAGGAGAGGAGACGGGAGGAAGGGAGGAGAGGAGAAGGGAGGAGGGAAAGAGAGGAGGGGAGGAGGGAGGAGAGGAGAGGAGGGAAGGAGTGGGGAAGAGAGAAGCAAAGAGGGGAACATGAAAGGGAGGGGCTGAGAGGAGAGGCAGAGAGAAGATCCAAAGGCCTCCCGGAGCCCCGTGTAGAAGAGACACGTCTGGAAAAAACATTGGCTAAAGCATTTGGGAACCATGAAGGTTGTAACCTAAAGTAAGCTGCTGGAAAGGAAGGCAGAACCCAGGAGTGTTTTCTTAATGCGGACAAATTTCAGCAGCTTTAATGTTTCTCCAAAGATCAGCTTGGGAGAGTCGCAGCCTTCCTGTCTAATGTGCAGCTGTCTGCATCGATAACTCACTCATCCACTAATTCTACGTGTATTTATGTACAGACCCCATAAGCGAGGAGTGCCGAGGTCCTAAGGTATCACCAGGTACGGAAGGGCAGGCATTTGAACACATCTCAGCACGCCTTACCTTTGCTTAATCGTCTCTCTCCATTGAAGAGCCTACTCCTTATGTTGTCAGATCCTCTTGTGAAATAACTGGAAGGGAAGCTCAGAGACACCAGACTGTCAAAGCCTTTTTGGATTTGACCCTGCAATCACTGGTGGTAAGAACAAAGATTTAAAAAAAAAAAAAAAAAACAGTGGGGGAGGGAGTCTCCAACTTAAAAGCTTTGGTAAGCAAAGGAGAAAACAACAGGCTGAAAAGAAAACCTTCGGGATGGGAGGAGATGTTTTCAAAGGATACATCTATTGGGGCACGTTACCCAAAATATGTAAGAACACAATCAAAATTGGTAAAGAACAAACCAACACTTACAATGTCTGTTATAAACCCAAAGTCCGTGGAGTAAAGAGAACCTTTGTATGTTAGTACAGCTGTTATGGAAAACTATGGTGGATTCCTTAAAAAAAACTGAAACTAGAAATACCATATGACTCAGCAGTCAAACTGAGAGTGTACAAAGACCACAGAGTCGACATGCCCAGGACAGATACATGGGCAACCCCGTGTTCACTGCAGTGCTATCTACAACAGCCAAGGTAAGTGCCCATCAATGAACAGGCTCCTAATGGACAGATCTTGGAATCACAAACTAAATAGAGACACAGTGAAACTAACAGAGGTAATGAACCAAATGGATTTGACAGATATCTATAGAACATTTCATCCTAAATCAAAAGAATATACCTTCTTCTCAGCACCTCATGGT
>JAPYYD010007113.1:0-10556 GCA_028551405.1 Uromys caudimaculatus
ATATTCATGGGCATCTCTTTCTTTTTCCTTTTTTCTTTTTTCTTTCTTTCTTTCTTTTTTTTTTTTTTTGGTCTTTTTTGAGACAGGGTTTCTCTGTGTAACCCTGGCTGTCCTGGAACTCACTCTGTAGACCAGGCTGGCCTCAAACTCAGAAATCCACCTGCCTCTGCCTCCCAGGGCATCTCTTTCTTTAGGTTAGGAAAGTTTTCTTCTATAATTTTGTTGAAGATATTTACTGGCCCTTTAAGTTGGGAATCTTCACTCTTTTCTATACCTATTATTCTTAGGTTACATCTTCTCATTGTGTCCTGGATTTCCTGGATGTTTTGTGTTAGGAGCGTTGTTGCATTTTGCATTTTCTTTGACTGTTGTGTCAATGTTTTCTATGGTATCTTCTACACCTGAGATTCTCTCTTCTATCTCTTGTATTCTGTTGGTGATGCTTGCATCTATGATTCCTGATCTCTTTCCTAGGCTTTCACCCAGAATCTTCTTAATGTTCATATTTTATGACCTCATAATCCTTATAAATCTTCTTATGTTTCCCTGTCATCTAGAAGAGGATCAAGTTCCTTCGTTTCAAGGACAATTGATGATTCTCAGGAGTTGTCACCACCTCTACTAACACCTTTCTTACTTAAAGCTATCATCCTCATTTGCCTGGGCCAGTTTTTGTCTCTAGAACCAACCCTGCAACTGCTACTTTTGTGTCTTTGTTGATGCCATTTGCTTAACTTAGAATGACCAAAAACTCTTCTTAAATTCTCTGAACATAGCCTTCAATGCTCAACTTACTTGAAAGCCACAAGTAGGAATTCATACCTTTGCGAAGTCTAACCTTTACTATATAACTGCAGGAACTACTAGTCACTATGACATTGCACAAGGTAGGAGAGACTACTTCCATGTCTCCAGATAGTAAAACCAAAGCACCAAGATTGGAAGTGAATTGCTCAGGATCACATCATTAACAGGCATATATTAACCATATGTTTACCTATATAATGTTTACCCACCCCCAAATATACATGCCCTAGTTCTACAAACCTGTAAATATTGCCCAATGTAGGGAAAATGATAGTTAGATGTGATTATGGTAAAGGTACTGAGATGGAAGGTTATTCTGGATTATCTAGGTCAAACCCCATTGTCCTCATGAAAAGGAGGTAAAGGCAGATTAGACACTAAAGAAGAGAAGAGATGAGGATGGAAGAGTGATTGAAATGATGTAAGGGAGATCTTTGGGGCAAAACATTCATGAACTCCAGAGGATGGAGAAGGCAAGAAAAAAGGTTCTCTCTTAGACACTATATTTTAGCCCAGTGACACACATGCTGTCCTCTTTGTGAGCCACCATGCTGTTCCTGAGACTCAAACCTGGGTCCTCTAGAAAATCAGCCAAGTCACAGAATAAATGTGTATATTTTAAGCCTTTGGGGTTTTAGCAACTTTTGGTAAGCCATATAAAACCATTACCAAAGTAGGCTGTGAACTGTTTTCCCCATGCTTTAGAACACATGTATGCTTTTATGGAGCTTGCAATGGTTCAGTTCATCTAGAATAATTTCCCCTCTAAATTTTTCTCTCTTGCTGTGTATCTAAGTATCTACCAATCACGTTGAAGGCCTGTGTGATCCATGCCATTAGAATCTACTTCAGGATGAGGACTGGGCTGTGTACAGTCTGTGTTCCCAGTACCCACAGAGAGGAGTCAGATGCACATATGGGGCATGTGTATTTGGATTGTCACTTCCAGCTGGCAGGTTCAAGGAGGTTCATTTGTTCCCATTCCCCAAAACCAATGAAACATAAGATATCAGGAAACAGTTTTTTTTGAAGCAGGGTCTCTCTGTGTAGTCCTGGCTATTCTGGAACTAGCTATGTAGAGCAGACCGGCCTTGAACTCAGATATCTGACTGTTTCTGCCTCCTGAATGCTGTGATTAAAGGTGTGTTCCACTATCACCCAGCTTAAGAAGCATTTTTTTTTTTTTGGTGTTTTTGAGACAGAGTTTCTCTGTGTAGCCCTGGCTGTCCTGGAACTCATTCTGTAGACCAGGCTGGCCTCGAACTCAGAAATCCACCTGCCTCTGCCTCCCAAGTGCTGGGATTAAAGGTGTGCGCCACCACTGCCTGGCAAGAAGCATTTTTTTCAATTGAGGTAAACCTCATATAAGAAAGATGTAGCCTTCAATTCTAAGACACACTACAACATAGGTCACCATTGAGGACATGGTGCTCAGTAAAATAATGTAGGCATAAAAAGACACACCTCATAAAGCAGCTTCTAAGAGGTGCTTAGAGAAGTCCAACCCACAAAGACATACAGCAGAGTAGAAATTATCCTGGGCTTAAAGGGTATCAGAGTATTGTGTTCAGTGGAGAGAGTTTCAGTATGAAATGATGAACATGTAAGGTCAACTTTAGATTTAAGTTTTTTAAAGACTTGTTTTATTTTTATATGTGTTTTGTGTGTTTGATACCCATGGAGGTCAGAAGGTGGCATTACATCCCCTGGAACTGGAGTTGTGGATAGTTGTGTGCCATCATAATGGGAATTGAATCTGGGTCCTCTGGAAGAGCAACAAATGCTGAGGTACTTCACCAGTCCCCAATTCTGTACATTTTATGCAGCAGAACCATGCAATATGTGACCTACTGTCTCTAGTTTCTTTCACTTAGAGTAATGTCATTAAGGTCATTCATGTTGTGGCATGTTCTGGGATTTCATTTTTCTGGCTGAACAATATTCTACTGTATAGAGAAACCACATTTTATTTATGAAGGCTTCCAACCCTTGATAGACATTTTGCTTCTTTCCAATCCAGCTTTTTGAATGCTGCTATGACAGTTCATGTGTGAGCCTTTGTATAGGTGTAGTTTTCAATAGTGATGGAGTTTAGTACAAGGACTCTGTGTCTCTGAGATGGAAGAGGACAGGGACAGCCTAGAAAAGGGCAGCCAAAATGGACTGAAGTTATTTCCTTTTTAACTCATACAATTCTCTTTCCCCTTCCTGATTTCCAGTGGGTCACTTGTATCTAAAAATTGAAACTCAATCTCTTGAAAAGTTCTCCATAGATCATCTTTATATGTGACAATTTGTACAGATAACCATTTGCCACTCAATGCTCTGGAACTTAATTCATGTTAACTTGAGCCTCAAGATGTTATATTTGGATACTAAGATGGAAAGGCTAAGTGAGACTTCACTAGGCAGGAGAAGCTACGTCAGCAAAGGCACGGAGACCTGGTCAGTGCACAATGAGGTCACTAACCAGGATGGATGGACTGAGGCAGAGAGGCCAGGCATGGAAGGCTAGGCCAAGGCATGTGGCTCAATCCCATAGGTAATGGGAAGTTAGGGAGACATTTCTAAAGCAGGAAGTAATTGTGGTTATGAACATTCTCTGAGCTGAAACACCATGAAAATAAACCTGATTTCTGAGGACTGTTAGAGAAATCAGTAAGTCATCCCTGGGCTCTGTCAGAGACCTGCCATTGAGTATATATGTATGTACAGCTGCAAAATGGCAAATGTCACTGTGAAAGAAGCTCCAGGGACCCTGCTGCCAGTGGGCTGGTCCCTGAAGTGATTCCAGGAGATTCTGGAGGCCTTCACTAGAAGCAAACAAGGTGAGACAAAGGGAGATGTGGAATACACCCAGTAGGTGTGAGGCCTCAGAGCCCAGCCGGCTAGCCAGCAGTCAACAAGAATAGGTGAGTTATCTACTTGTCTCATTGCTGTGATAAAATACCCTGACTAAAGCAACTTAAAGGAGAAGCAGTTTGGCCATTGAACTGGTTCCCTAAACCTTCCACCTTATTTTTTAAAACAAGGTCTCTCACCAAATCTGGAACTCACTGGTTTGGACAGATTCACTGATAAGCGTTTCTCAGGGCCTCCTGTCTTTGCCTTTTCAGAACTGGGCCTTTAGACATGAGACACTGTGCTCAGCTTTTCACACAGCTGCTGGAGATGGATCTCAGGTCCTCAGGTCACACTGTAACCATTCATTCATTCATTCATTCATTTATTTATTTATTTATTTATTTTTGTTTTTTGTTTTTCAAAGCAGGGTTTCTCTGTGTAACTCTGGTGGTCCTGGAACTCCCGCTTTAGACCAGGGTGGACTTGAACTCAGAGATCTGCCTGTCCCTGCCTCTCAAGGGCTGGGATTAAAGGTGTGCGCCTCCACTGCCCAGCTGTTTTTAATTTGTTTACACTTATTTGCTCACTTTAATTTTGGGGGAGGGCATGCACCACATTTGCTTGAGTGTGGAAGTCAGAGAACAAATTACAGAAATTGGGTCTCTGCTTCCAATATGTGAGTCCTGGGGATCAAACTCATTTTGCCAGTTTGGGTGATATGCTGGCTAGTTTTATGTCAATTTAACACAAGGGAGAATCATCAAACAGACGGGAACTTTAACTGAGAAAACGCCTCCATAACATCAGGCTGTTAGCAAACCTGTAAAGCATATTTTTTTTTTTTTTTTTTAGTCTTTTCTCATATATTACATCCTGACTTCAGTTTCTCCTCCCTCCCCTCCCTCAGATTCTCCCAGGTCTGCTCCCCCAGATCCATACCCCTTCTCTGCACCTCAGGAAAGAGCAGGTCTTCCAGGGATATCAACCAAACACAGAATAACAAGCTACACTAAGACCAGGCACATACCTCACATCGAGGCTGGACAAGGCAACCTAGTAGGGGGAAAAGGGTCTCACAAGTAGGCAAAAGAGTCATGGACAGCTCTTGCTCCCACTATTAGGATTTCCACAAGAACACCAAGCTACTTGGCCATAACATATATGCAGAGGTCCTAGGTCTAACTCTTACAGGCTCCTTGATTTCTGCAAGTTCTCATGAATCCTGGTCAGTTGATTCTGTGGGCCATGTTCTCTTGGTGTGTATACCTGACCCCTCTGGTTCCTCTCATCCCCCCCCCCCCCCGAACTCTGCCTAATGCTTGGCTGTGCCACTCTGCATCTGTTCTATCAGTTGCTGAATGAAGTCTCTATGGTCACTTTGATAAGGATTATGCTAGGCTGCTAGGCTTTGGTCCCAGAACACTCTACAGGCAGGACAAACTGTAGGTTGAAGGTTTTGTGACTGGGTTGGTGTCCCAATCCAGAGGCCTGGCCTGGTTACAGCAGACCCTGGGTCCCCCATTACTAGGAGTCTTTGCTAGGGTTACTCTCATAGGTTCCACGGAGTTTGCATTGCACTGAGTTTCCATCTCACTCCTGAAATGCCCCCAATGCCAGTCGTTTCTCCCAGTATTTTCTCCCATCCCCTCATCTGAGCCCTCCTGTTCCCAACCCCACCGCTCCCAGTCCACTGGGAAAATCTATTTTATTTCCCCTTTCCAGGGAGATCCTTGCATCCTCTCTTAAGCCCTCCTTGTTACTTAAAGGTATTTTCTTAATCAGTGATTGATGGGGAGGGCCCCGCCCACTGTGAGTGAGGCCAGTGATCCTGGGGTATATAAGAAAGCAGGCTGAGCAGGCCAGTACACAGCACTCTCCATGGCCTTTGTATCAGCTCCTACCTCTACCTTCCTGCCCTGTTTGAGTGTGCCTTTCCTGACTTCATTCCATGATGAACAGCGATATGGAAGTGAAAGCCAAATAAACCCTCTCCTCCCCAACTTGCTTTTTGGTCATGGTGTTTTATCACAGCAATAGTAACCTTAAGACAGGAGGCAAGCACCTCTATCTAATGAGTCATCTCACTAGTCCTAAATCACATTTTAACAGCATTTGTTATTGTGCTAAAGCATATTTAATATTCTTATTTTAAGTTTCTGTAAGAGCACATTTACTGGCACTAATTATACTCTCAGTGTTGTGTGCACATAACAGTTGTGTGTTTTATCTAAAGCTTTGGAATTGAACCCAACATGAGCTCCCTAAAGGCGGAATGGTTTGTTTTGGCTCACAGTTTAACAAATTTTAGTTCACAGTAGGCTTACTGCATTGTTTCTGGGCCAGTGGTGAGGCTCAGCACCATGAAGGAGGGTACAGCAGAACAGAATGCTCAATTCATGGTAGCCAGTAGAAACAGAAAAGGAGAGGGTAGTGTACCTGTGAAAACATAACGTTAGAAGACAAAGCATCAGTGGCCTACTTCCTACAACTAAGCTCCATTCTTCCTTTATTTTTATAATTTATTTATTCTTATTTCACGTGCATTGATGTTTTGCCTGCACGTGCATATCTATGTGACAGTGTTGTATTCCCTGGAACTGGAGACAGTTGTCAGCTGACATGTGGTTGCTGGGAATTGAACCCAGGTCCTTTGGAAGAGCAGCCAGTGCTCTTAACCATTGAGCTAACTCTCCAGCCCCTAAGCCCCACTTCTTAATAGCCCATTCACCTGCGAAATTACTAGGATTAATCTGTGATCATGCTCGGATCATCTCAAGATAGTGTTGCCAGTTGGGGACCATGCCTTCAACACATGGGCCTTTTGAGGAGAGATTTAATATTCAAACCATAACACCCCCTTCTCATTCCACTCACAGTGACCTCTCAGTTTTTATGTAGTTGTCTATTGAGGCATGTTATAGATGTAGAATCACACAGCATTTATCCTCAGTATGAGCTAAGCACAATGTTTTCAGGGCCATCTATGTTGCTGTATATATTTTTATGTCTGATTAGTATGCTATTGTGTCTATGTGGACCTGTGGGAAGTTTCCATCTTTTAGCTCTTATTAATAATGTTGCTATGAACATGGTCACACAAATATGTGTTCCAATCCTTGTTTTCTTTTCCTTCCTTCCCTCCCCAGTTCCTTTTCCCCTCCCTTCTTTCCCCTATTCCTTTCTTTCTTCCCTTCCCTTTCTCTCTCCCTCTCTTTTTCTGGAACTCCCAGGCTGGCCTTGAACTTGCTATGTAGATGAGGATGATCTTGGATTCCTGATCCTCTTGCCTCTATCTCTGGAGTGTTGGTATTCCAGGCATGGATGGACCCCTTGTTCCCAGCTTTTGTGGCAATGTCCTTATTCCCTCTTCTTCCTCATTTATACAGAATCTTGCTATATAATCCAGGCTGATTTGGAACTCATGATACCCCTGCCTCAGTCTCCTGGATATCTGAGATAGAAGATATGTGCTAGCATGTATGGTCCACTGGCTTTTATTTCATATATGTGTATGTATGTGTGTGTGTGTGTGTGTATGTATATATATACACACACAGTTCAAATTGTTGGCAACTGTCACATGTAGTAAGTTGAATACTGTCCCCTGAAATCCACATCTGTTGGAAACTGCAAAATGTGTCTTTATAAACCGAATCTACATGGATCTAATTCAGTATCTTAACATGATATTGTATTGTATTCGAACAGGCTCTAATTTAAATCCAAACCCTGCTGTGCTGCCAGAGAGGTCTTGCAAAGACAGAGGCAAAGATTGAAAGGATACATATACAGGAAGAAAAGGCCAGTGAATGCCTAATGCTCACTCAAAGCTCCAAGGAGCAAGACAAGAGTTTCCCCTAAAGTCTTCAGGCCCCACTATTGACTGCAGACTTTTGGCCTCCAGAAGTACAGGAAAGAAAATTGCCAGTGTTCTAAGGCACCAAGTTTTCAGTAGTTTGTTATGGCAGCCACAGACAACGAATGTGGGCCCCAATGGGAGTACCAAAATTGTTAAGTCCAAGGGGCTAAGTGCTTATCAAGCAGTGAACGCATTGCTTAACACTTTTGTGCTAGCTGGTCTTGCTTGTCAACTTCGCTGAATCTGGAATCAACTAAAACACAAGCTGCTGGGCCCTCCTGTGAGGGGTCTTAAAAATCAGATTATTTGATGCATTTTACAGAAGAGAAAAACAAGGCCCAGAGAAAGGAGAATGACCTATCCAAAGTCACAAAAGGTTAAATTTTTAAAGACTGAGCATTTTAAAGTTATACCATATATTATATTATGACATTAATGTGAAGTCTTGGAGGCAAATAAAGGAAAAGTTTAACAGTGTTATGTTTGCCTGTGAAGTTGACAAGGGATCAATTGCACTGGTTAGTTTTTTGTCTACTTGACACAATTTAGCACAGACTCAGAGTTATCCAGGAAGAGGATACCTCAGCTGAGGGATTGCCTCCATTAGATTGTCCAGTAGACAAGCCCGTGAGGCCTTTTCTTGATTAATGTTTGATTCGAGAGGGCGAGTCCACTGTTGGTGATCCTGTCTCTGAGCAGGTGGTCCTTGGTTCTATAGGAAAGTAAACTGAGTGAGCCAGTTAGTAGCTTTTCTTCATGGCCTCTGCTTCAGTTTCTGCCTCCAGATTCCTGATTGAGTTACTGCCCTGACTTCCCTCTGTGGTGGACTGTGATGTGGAAGGGTACACCATATATAAATCCTTTCCTCCTCAAGTTGTTTTTGAGTTATGGTATTTATTATAGCAATGGAAAGCAAACTAGGACAGCTGCTTACCAAGAAGTGATGCTCATACCTAACTCAGATATCCACATCCATAGCACAAACTAGACTCAACCCCTACTTACTAGTGTGCAGTGTCCCCTCCCAAGTCCCACAAATTTTCTGATGGCCTTGTCAGATCATACAGCAGGCACCTGGCTCTGTTATACCAGGGAAAGGAGGTGAATCTATGTGAATGTGTACTTTGGTTGTTGTAGATTTGCTGGTTGAGATTAATTGTGTAGTCTTTAAGATTATTAGATTAGTAGACCCAGTGCCCTCCTCTTTTATCCACAGATGAACGTTTAAATGAATTGCTAGTGATTTTGCACTTAAAATTACTTCAAATGATAAATATTGTGTTGCTCTGTGACTTCTGCTGATGACAGTATCATGCTCATCAGAGAACCTGGAATGGTTAGTGGCCTCAGAGATAGTCTTGGTCAACCAACTCATTTTATAGAAGAGAAAAACAAGGCTCAGAGAAAGGAGAAGAACCTTTCCAATGCTACAAAGTCATCTCCCAATTCCTCTCCCACCCAAGTAATGCCGGTATGAGGAGCAGAAGTCAGCTCTTAAATGCTGACGGATATCCACAAATCCACCCACAATGTAGCTTCTTCAAGCTTCAGAACAGCAGCTGCCAGAGAGAGTGGCTTTCTAGGACTCAAGTAAAGAATGTCAGTGCTCAGCTGTGCCCACTGCTGCTGAAATCTCAAGTGACCAGATGACTTTGAGTAGGTAAAGACTGAGGTCAGCTTTGGGAGCCATACCTAATCCATAGTAGGTGAAACACAAGTGGATAGTTATGGTTATGTGCCAAAAATATGTTTATCAACACTGAACTTCCACGGTGTCTTAGTCAGGATTTCTATTCCTGCACAAACATCATGACCAAGAAGCAAGTTGGGGAGGAAAGGGTTTATTCAGCTTACACTTCCACATTGCTGTTCATCACTAAAGGAAGTCAGGACTGGAACTCAAGCAGGTCAGGAAGCAGGAGCGGATGCAGAGGCCATGGAGGGATGTTTCTTACTGGCTTGCTTCTCCTGGCTTGCTCAGCCTGCTTTCTTATAGAACCCAAGACTACCAACCCACAGATGGTACCACCCACAAGGGGCCCTCCCCCCTTGATCACTAATTGAGAAAATGCCTTACAGCTGGATCTCATGGAGGCATTTTCTCAACTGAAACTCCTTTCTCTGTGTTAACTCCAGCTTGTGTCAAGTTGACACAAAACCAGCCAGTACAATTGACCCCTTGTCAACTTGACACACAAATACATCACTATTAAGCCTCAACTCTTACTTTCTTATTCATCCCCAAGATCTAAATAACTTTAAAAGTCCCACAGTCTTTGCAAATTCTTACATATTAAAATTTCAATCCCTTAAAAACTATCCAATCTCTTAGAATTCAAAGTCTTTTTACTATTAAAAGTCTCTTAACTGAGTCGGTCAGTGGTGGCACACACCTTTAATCCCAGCACTTAGGAGGCAGAGGCAAGTGGATTTCTGAGTTCGAGGCCAGCCTGGTCTACAGAATGAGTTCCAGGACAGCCAGGGCTACACAGAGAAACTCTGTCTCGAAAAAACAAAAAACAAAAAACAAAACAAAACAAAAAGTCTCTTAACTGTGGGCTCCACTAAAATACCTTCCTCCTTCAGGAGGGAAAAATATCAGGGCACAGTCACAATCAAAAGCAAAATCAAACTCCAACCATCCAGTGTCTGGGATCCACTCATGATCTTCTGGATTCCTCCAAGGGCTTGAGTCACTTCTCCAGCTCTGCCCTTTGTAGCACACAGCTTGTTTTCTAGGCTCCAGATGCCTGTACTCCACTGCTGCTGCTGTTCTTGGTGGTCATCTCATGGTACTGGCATCTCCAAAACACTGCTGTCTTCCACTGCAACTAGGCTTCACCAAGAGCCTCTCAGGCTCTCTTCATGGTGCCAAGCCTCACCTCCTTTGCATGACCCCTTCAGTCCTGGGCTGTCAATTGCAACTGAGGCTGCACCTTCACCAATGGCCTTCCACAGCCTCTCACAGTGCCCAGACCTCAGCAGATCTTCACGACTCCTTCATGCCTTCAAAACAAGTACCACCTGGGTGACTCTTACACATTAC
>JAPYYD010007114.1:0-10554 GCA_028551405.1 Uromys caudimaculatus
GAGAAGGGAGGAAATTGCCCAAGGCCCTGATCAGGGAGGGTCCAACCTGTGCTCTGACTCCAAGCTTCTAACCACTGCCTTCCCACCCCTGCATCCTGTCCCATCACAGACAGCCTTGCTCACAGCCTGCTTCATCTGCCTTGTCCTCCAACAGTGTTCTCTTGGGAGACAAGAGATTATTCAGAAGGGAAGGCAGGAACGCAAGCTTTACTTCCACCTGTCTACTAGTTGGGAGCTTCTGTCCAATGTCTGCTGCACAATAATAAATTACAACAAGCCATGTGGGTGTGTGTGCACTCTGAAGGATGGTGTGTGTGTGTGTCTGTGTGTGTGTGTGTGTGTGTGTGTCTGTGTCTGTGTCTGTCAGGAGCCATAATGGGACAAGCTAATAAGTAGCAGGTGATCATCCTGAGATTGCCTGCTTCAGAGTATTATATAACCTGGGACAGTTTCGCCCTTACTGAGCAAGGCTGTAAGGGATTCATTTTAGGAAAGATTCCTGTTATTAATATACTTTTCCTGTTATTATTAAGCATACAGAACAATCACTAAGTAATAACACACCCCTTTGGACCAGATCTCTGCAGATCCACGAGGATGTACTGTCTTCAGGTGATGTTATATAGACAAATAGATGACTTATCACATCTTAATGATGATCCTATAATAATTCCTAAAATTATTTCAGTGATTATTAAGCTCTTTTACAGTGGGACTGCTATTAGGTCCTTTTCTGATAGTCAAAACTGCAATGAGAACTCTTTCAGTCTCCCATGTGTCACCAACTAATTTCTCTTAGTAACCAGACTTTCTCCTACTCAGAGCACATTCCAAGAGATTGTAAAACAATTAACTGAAGGTCATAAAAAGGGAATTAACAATTTACTATAGGTGCTGGGACAGATGACAAAATATTGACTGGGTTTATCTTTACAAACCTTCACTAATCACTTAGATATGGTTTTAAACCTTCAGTGAACCTGTGGAGCTGAGACAGGTGATGGATGTTTAGCCAGATAATTACTCCGAATGGATACACATTTGTTCTCTGTTGTAAACTTCTATTTCAAATTATGATTTGATTTTTTGTTTGAACTTGTGATGAACTTTGTAACGTGTGATCATGTATTCTGAAAGACGTATAAGTACTGAGGACAAAGAGAAGAAAGAAGAATTTTTCCTTTAGAAGAATTTTTTCCTTACTAGAATTTTATCCCTTCCCCCACTTAGGATCCTTCTGCTTTTTCCCTTTTTCTTAGATAGCTTTTTGTTTGTTTGTTTGTTTGTTTTTTGAGACAGGGTTTCTCTGTGTAGCCCTGGATATCCTGGAACTCACTCTATAGACCAGGCTGGTCTCAAACTCAGAAATCCACCTGCCTCTGCCTCCCAAGTGCTGGGATTAAAGGCTTGTGCCACCACTGCTTAGTAATAAATGCTATAATCACTTTTCAAAGTGCCCCTTTTTCTTTTTGGGACTTCCTACTAGCAGTTAGAGCTACACTGAGTTCCTGCTGAGATAGAAAAAAGGCCACATTTGCTTAACCCTCCACTATTAGGCTACAGGTGTCAATCACCTAAGCCAGCAGCCTTTTACCCTCAGAAAGAGCTAGAAAGTTTTCAGTTTTTTGTTTTTTTTTTTACAAGTTATCATCAGCATTTCAATATAGTTAGAGAGGTAGGTTGTCCAGACCCCTCAGACTTTGAAGCCATCACCAGAGTCCTACTCTGTGGCCTCCACCACTACCCTCTCCAGGCCAGGAGACTCCTGAGGGGTGTGTGTGTGTGTGTGTGTGTGTGTGTGTGTGTGTGTGTGTGTGTGTGTTTCATGTTCAACTAGATAGATGTCTTGAGCATTGTTACAACCTTCACATGGGTTCAGTTACTTGGCAACTAGCAATGCAGAACCAACCAAACTGCTACAGTGTTTGAGGTTGGGTGGATCAGGATCCTTCCAGATCTCTTATACATGAAACTGAGACAAGATTCCTTGGATCCTTCTGTCCATGCTCCCATGACAAGATTTTAGACCTTCCTCATCCCACACAGAAACTGTTCACCAGCTGCACATGGCCCTGGAGACCTGGGAATCTGGCCAGTGTGCATCAAGGTGCACTGTTTCTGCAATAAGCAGGCTGAGGTCCACAGCAGTGCAGGAAAATAAAATTGTGCGCCATCTGTGACCAACGATGACTTTAAGACTTAGTTGTCTGTGTGAGGATGAGTTTTGAAGCACTGAATTTAATCACAATGCATTGACTTAAAATTAAAATTAATTTGTTCTCTCTCAGTCCCTCCTTTCCTTTCTTAATTTCTTTCATTTATTCTTTTTTTCTTCCCTTTAACTGGATCTTATTATATGCCTAGCCTGAAGTTCACAGAACCCCACCTGCCTCAAGCTCCCAAGTTCTGGAGTTATATACACACATGCACACACACACATGCACATGCACACATACACACACACACACACACATGCATGCACACACACACAAACAATCATACAGAGACCTAATGTTCTATATGTTAGGGTCGTGAACCAGCAGCTTGTGAATACATAAATACAAGAGGTTAACCACAAAAAAATCACAGATTTGCTCTCTCCACTTTGGCTGCTGCTCACTAAGAAGTCATAGGATTGAACAGAACCACCAACTCCCAACCTCTGCTCCAGTCCCCACTCCCTACTCCTGTCCCCAGTGTCCACTCTCAATCTCTGTGAAGGGGGAGGGGTGGTGTCCCTGGCCCTCCATTCCTTCAGTTCTCTCTCTAGCAGCCCTGAGGACCAGGAGGCCCAGTGTCCCCGTGTGTGAGAGGATGCGTGTCCCCTGGACCACGCGACCAACCATGCTCTGCCTGGTACTTTATCTGCCCTGTAGTGGATCCAGTGATGCTGCCCAGTGATTCCAGTCTGTCTTGCCCCTTCTGAAACATCCTGCAGATATACAGAGAGGACTTTAATAAACAAAGGCCAGGGGCATCCTACCAAGCAGTGGACCCATCATTTCATCCCTCATCGACCCCACACAAAGACTCCCTAGGAAGATCTTCTGTCTTCTTCTGCCCACCCAGCAGTAGGCACTGGTTCCCACTTGTACCGGATCATGCTCATCTCTGCCCTGTTCTCCCCTTCAGGACTGGCATTCAGCAAAGCCTTCATGCATGGGAGGCATGGACAACAGACCAGACTTCGGATGATGGACAGACAGACAGACACACAGATACACACACAGTTCCTGACTTCCCCTCCAGACGGGACACTGGTGGCACCTCAGGGTATACCTCAACTGGAGATCAAGAAGCAGAGCATTTGTTCCAGACCCAGCCCTTCCACTCCCGGTCTGACATGTGGGGACATTCTCATGCCCCAGTGGGAAATTCAGTCTGTGGATTCCCTGTCCCAGACTGCCCTGCTAGTGTATTAGCCCTGTCCGACACTGCTGGTGAAGAGACAAAACCCAGGACCCACAAGGACCTGACTCCTACAAGTTGTCCTATGACTTCACAGGCTCACACACATGAAATAAATGTAATAGAATATTTTAAAGTACATTTAGCTTGGCTCTTGAGCAGATCTGCTCAGGACCCACAGGTGGCCATCCTGGCAGTGGGGGGAGGGGCCTTCAGCATCCCAGGTCCCTCAGGCAAGGTCAGGGTTCACCAAGGAGCCTCTGCTATCAAGCAGGCCAGGAAGACTATATTATTTGCTAAAGGCTGGCCTCTGACCTGAATGACAAGGCCATAGTTTATGTTGCTTCAAAAAGAAAATCCCTTGAAGCCACCCATGACTGTGGCCATAACCATGGGAAGGCCAACGTTGGGATGATTTCCTCTGTCTTCTGCTCCTTGCTCTCTGAAGTGATTGCAACAGTGGTTTAAGTAAGTGTGTGCACATATGTGTGTGTGCGTGTGTATATGCATGCATGCATATGCTTGTGTGTTTGATCTTTGGATTTTATGAGAGAGAGCCTCATCACATAGCCCAGGCTTGTCTTGAACTCTGCACCTACTGGGCAAACCTCCTAGGACTTGGGATCACAGGTGTAGCCATCCTGCCATGATGAACATCCACTCCTGCTGGGCAGGGAGAGGTTGGCATGGAGACAGGCTCACCCTCATGAGGATGTGTCCTGGGCCCAAGTCAACACTTTATGCTACTGAAGTGGAGAGTGGCAACTGATTGATAACCCAGGTGGTTACAGCTGGGGAGAGAGGCACACCCCTGTGACCTCAGCACTTGGCAGGCCAATGGGGCAGGTCCCCAAGTTCACATCCACCCAGTGCAAAGGAGTGAGATCCCATATTAAAGAACGATGTGAAACCTTTGTCCTTTATGGACGGACAGATGGAGGTGGGGGTACAGGGAAGATTGACTGTCTCCAGTGATGCCTTGGATGGTGGAACTGTGAGACCCGAAGTCTGAACTTCAAGCTAGCCGTGACCTTGCAGACGGCTCATTACTCTCTGCAGCACAGACCAATCACCTGTGACAAACCCACCACAGCTGTGCTGAAACTACTGCCTGCTGTCTTCTGGATTTCTCTGACTTGATCTTCTAGTTTTAGCTTGGGCTGTGTGCATGTGTGTGTGTGCGTGTGTGTGTGTGTGTGTGTGTGTGTGTGTGTGTGTATTTTGTTGTTAAAAATCTAGGAGAGTATCAAAGGATTTTTTTTCAGTAACAATTCATGATCAAGAGGGAAAGAACAATAGAAACTTTGTTTATAATGCTCCATGCCTCCTGGTCCACAGCCTGCTGTGATAAGGGTTTGAGAATCCAAAGAAATGCCAGCTGGGAAAAAACCCAAGAGTTGTCAGGGAGCTCATTAGCCTGAGGTGGGAGGGGCAGAGGTCTGATTTGCATAGCCCCGCCAACCTGGGATAGAGAAATCAGCTATGGCTATAAGAGGCTGCTGACTCCAGAGGCAAGGCTGCAGTCAGCAAACATTCCTGGCCTCAGGGTGGAGATGGCTCTCAGCACGACTCCACCGTGGGAGCTGGACAAGTTCATAGAGGATAACCTCCTTGGTGACACTGCCTTTGTTACTGAGATCAGAGAAGACATTAGCTTGATAAGTGTTTTTCTGGTGGAGAGATGTTTCCAAGGAGCCGTGCACGCTGTGAGGGTCTCCAGGGTTGTGATGGTGAGTCACATTAGCCTGAGCTGACACGACTGGGGTGGGATAGAACCCTCAGAATCCAGACTGCAGTCCTTAGAGGGGAGTGAGTTACCTACCTGCTCTGTGCCCAGTGTCCTCATGTAGACCCCAGCCAGCTATGGCCCAGGGCAGAGAACAAAACAGAGACCCCACCTGCTGGATGACTGGACTGATGGAAGCTCATCCGCCATGTTTCCCTCTGTCAAATGGGACTTTATGATAACAGTCCTTACCCCAGTCACTGCGAAGGAGGCAGAAATGTCATTTTGTATGTCAGGGGTACAAGTGTGTTTGTTAGTGATTGCACTTAGCATTTTATGTAGGGAGGATCTCTACAGAACACTTGTGATTTTCTCAAGTTTTCACTTTTTGTGAATTCAGTTTCTATGATACTAAAAGGTATGGAGCAAATGCTAAACTTGTTACAGTTTTTCTTCCTGTATGGTAGACATGGTGCATAATTCCTTTAAATGCTCTGTTAATGAGAAGGATTAGGACAACAGTCTCATAAATATGTGGTAATTTACTGAGTGTCCTCTGACTACTCCATTATACTTGAATCTGATCTCTCCTAGATAGTAACCTTCCAACACACACACACACACACACACACACACACACACACACACACACACACACTTATATCTGGATAGAAGCAGATAATACAAGGATATTCATCATTCTGAGTCTGGCTCACCTCCTGTAGCACAAGGAGACCCAGGATCATCCATTTTTCTGCAGAGATCCCAATTTCACTCTTCAGGGCTGAATAGAATTCCACTCCACATGGGAGAGCTTTCTCCATCCCAGGATCACTCTCTAATGGACTCCTACTCTGTTCAGCATCTGGACTGCCCAGCAGGGCTCCCCTCTCCCTTGTCACTCTCATCCTTGTCTTTTAGGGTGGCTTCTACAATCAACACACCGCGCTCAAGGGCTGGTCAGAGGCTGACCTAGTGGTGTTCTTTAACAATCTCACCGGCTTTGAGGATCAGTTAAAGCATCAGGAAGAGTTCAGTGAAGAAATTCGGAAACACCTGTGCCAGCTGCAGGGAAAGAAAGAATTTAAACTGAAGTTTGAGGTCCTGAGCTCAGAGCAGCCCGACTCCAGGTCTCTGAGCTTCACCCTGAGCTCCCCCCAGTTCCAGCAGGAGGTGACATTTGATGTGCAGCCAGCCAGTGATGCCCTGGGTAAGTCAGGCAGCAGCAGCAGAGCCTCAGCCTGCCCTTCCTCATGCCTGAATCCTCTCTTCTATTACTGTCTCTGTGTGTAGGGAGGAGGGGCTCTTCACATGTGTGCAGATGCCTGTGCACATGTTTGCATGTGTGGGTAATGGCCAGGGGCCAGCCTTGGAAGTCAGTTACTTAGGAGCCTATTTTGGTTGAGAGGTTGACGTGGAGTTTCTGCTTCATGGTTGTTGCATTAAGGAGCTGGGTGAGGTGGGGTGTGTGCTCTGATGGAGCTGAACCCACAATCTCTGGCACCTGGAGCCTCAGCATGGTACTAGGTACAGCACAGGGCTTGGGGGAGGGGTTACCTAGTCTCCAATAAGTATCTGTAGGTTATGAGTCTCCACCTGTAAACAATTATACTCAGACATATTCAGGACACACTTGGGCTTCCTCCAACCCCCAGAAGCCAGGCATGTTTGTTTGATTGACTTGAGATAGGTGGATCGGCCAGCTTCATGTGAACCTATCCACTCAGACAGTGAGCCTGAGGTAATCTCCTCTCTATCTGCCCTGCACTGGGATTTCAGTGTGGACCCTCATGCCCCTCAACCCCAGCTTTTAATAGGGGTATTCAGAGTCTGATTTAGGGTTCTTATACTTCTCTTCGAAGCCCTTTACCCACAGAGCCCTCTGCTCAGGCCCTGGGGATATCCTGTAGAACACCTGCATGGTGAACAGCTCTGTACATGGCTGAGATTGGGAACTGTGTGTCTCTAAAAGTGGGACAAGAGATAAGGCTAAAAATGACCATCTGTTGCATCCACCATCAGAGAATGGGAAACCTCAGACCTGTGCAGACCTGGGAGTCCGTGTAGGTTTGGGGGAGCAGGTATGCAGTATGCAGCATTTCCCAGAGGAGTCTGTCCCTCTTTGGAAAACTGGAAACCCAGCACCCAAAATCCCCACATGTACACATATGTGACTTAATTGACATCAATGATCCTCTAAAGTAGTATCTCACACCAGTCCTGACACACAGTGTGTCCCCAAAGCTACAAATTGCCCAACTCTACCCACAGCCCACCTTGAACACCTATCAAAGAGCAGTATGGCCTTGGGAACCTTGTTTGAATCTTTTAGGTTTTATATTTGGGGGATACAGCACCCCATCTTGGCCACTGTGTGAACTGCTGGTATCAACTTAGAGACAAGGCCACTGGCCCTTGGCTTAGGGAGCCATGGAAAGAGTCCAGAGTCTCAGCCCCAGGGACTGAGAGGGCCATCCTGGGAGTAGGGCCAGGGCAGCATGCTGTGGGAAACCTCAAGAGGTTCAGTGGAGGGGACTCAGAGGGGGGACCCAGAAATGAGCTGGGAGGGGGCTCCTGCAGAAGCCTGTCTTGCACATGGACTTCCCCAGCCTGGGCCAGCTTTACAGTGGGATAGGAACTCTATCATAGAAGGACTGCCCTGGGAATGCTTGTGTGGATGACAGCCCAAAGTGGATCCCAGACACAGCTCTAACCAGGGTGACTTAGCAAAGGAGACCTACTGTGTGCTGGGTTCTGAAATAGGAAATAAGCTCTTGGGAACTTCCAGGGTCATGATCGACTGGAGTTTTTAAAAGTTCCATCAGTGAGTCACCTGGGCCCATGCCAGCATCAATGCCTGATGATATGGCCTGCTGCAACCATGGCCACACATGTGCAGACACCTAAGGCCCAGCCTGATGCCTAACTAGGCTATTCAAATGTGCACCCACACCCACACATAGCCACACACCCATCAGTTCCATTGCCTGCTCCCTATTCGCTGTAAAAGTTCACAGGACACATGCATACACCACCACCACTACCAACCTATCATGAAGCTCTCAGGAAGTGGATATAAAATCCACATAGCATTAAGATAGTCACAGCAGAGATTTGTGCACTGCTGACACACAGCTTTGTCAATAAAGGCAATAACTGCAGAAGCAAGAGGACCGGAGTTCAGATCCCCGACGCCCATCTAAGCTTAGGAAGCTCCTCCCCTTGACCTGTATCCCTGTTGCTATGGGAATAAAGACAGGAGAGTCTCTGTGGCCTGGTGGATGCCAGTCAAGCTCCATGTAACAGAGAGACCCTGCTGCAAAGGGACAGAGTGACAAACTATAAAGTAAGACACCCATCTCTTGTGGCCTCTGAATATGTCTTTACCACATCCACGCACACACAATCCACCCATCGTCTCACAATAGGGCAGAGACTGTAAGCACGAGATATCTTATCCAAATGCAGTAGAGTGCCCCATGGTACACCAGACCATGGTCGGCCATTCTGAGATGACTCTGTAGCTCTCTTGTGTGTGACCACGGTGAGCTGTTTCCTGCCACCACTGTCTCCAGGCCTGTGAGTAAGACCTCCTACTAGGAGCAGTTGGTGCCACAGACTTTCCAGGACCAATTCATGTATGCAGTCCAGAGGTGTGTGGGCTCGTGGCTGTGTGAGGAGTGATGCTTGCTACGGATAAACTTTACCCTGTCCCCTGAACCCCATAGAGAGTGATTGTGACCCTAGAGGTACAGAAGACTCTCATAGCAGGATGAGTCTAAACATGAATGGAACTTCTTTTATAAATGGAGTGAGGAACAAAGAGTTGATTGTTTCTGAAATCTACAACAATGTCTACGCCCAACTCATCCGTGAGTGTACCACCCTGAAGAAGGAGGGTAGGTTCTCCAACTGCTTCTTGGAGCTCCAGCAAGAATTCCTGTGGAATCGTCCACCTGAGCTGAAGAAGCTCATCCTTCTGCTGACACACTGGTATCAACTGGTAAGGCATCTGGCCCTGACACTGTGGACCCTATGTGTAGAGAATATGGATTCAGGCCAGAAAGAAGGTCTAATCTAGCTGCTGTCTATTGATGTGATAGCTTTATCACATGACCAAGAGTGCCTTGGGAAGCAAAGGCCTTACTTGGTTACACAGTCCAGATACAGCCCATCACTGAGGGAAGTCAGGACAGTCACTGAGGCAGAGACCAGGGAGGAATTCTGCTCACTGGCTTCATCTCCATGGCTCACTCAGATTGCTTTATTATACAGCGCACAGGCTCAGGCATAGCGCCAACCACATCCGTCCCTGATCACAAGCAAGTCCGCACCGACTGCCCTAAACCAGATGATTGAGGGATTGTCTTGATTAAGGCTGCCTCCTGCTCCATCACCCTAGCTCATGTCTAGTTGGCAAAAACTCACTTTCACAAATGACCCACTTTCAAACTGATGCTCACACACGCACCTCTATTGAAACATGACCTTTGCTTTATTGACTTTTTGAAAGACATCATGTAAACATCATTCTATAAAACCCAATTTTTAAAAATATAATTTAAAAAACTGTCCATACTTAAGAAGATTTTTATCTCAGTTGTGGGCTGATATAAAATAGGAAACACTAGTTAAGGTATTTCTTACTCCAAGGGGGAAGAACCAGGTCATTGTCACAATCATAGCAAACAGCTCAGTATCTGATATCTGAGACTCACAGTTCTCTGAGCTTCTCAGGCTCTGTCATCCACAGCACACACAGCTGGTCTCAGGCTCAGGCCAACTCTGTTTCACATTGCTCTGTTCCTGGCAGCTGTCCCCTGCTCAGGGCGAGTCCAGGGTCTCAGGGTCACCACTGCCATTGAGGCTGCACTTTCACCAATGTCTTCTCCTGGCCTCTCCCAGTGCCAGGCCCCAGCTGCTTCCCATGACCCCTCCACACCTGCAGGTTTCATCAGAACAAAGCCTTACCACCTCGGAGACCTGTCTGCAGTACCAATGTGCCTGCAAACCACAGAGGCAGTCTTGGGACCCCTTAACTACAGATTCTGTTTGCTGACCATAAGAAAACTCTTTCCAGAAAACTTGGCCCGCAGGGTGCAGGTTTCTTCTCGATCTGAGCTGATTTTCAGGCCCATCTGATGAGCAATTACTGATTCATGATCTAAACATACCAAACAGACATCCCAGATGGGGTCTTTGCTTTTTTCTGAAACTTCACACTCCAGCCTCTGGCACCTGCCTGCCTCTCAGCACTCCTGTCTTCCATGGTCCCACTAACAGCTCGGTAGGCTCTCAGCTCTCAACAGCTTTCCAACCCAAAGTTCCAGAATCCTTTCTGAATCCTCCCAAAGAGGAACATGGCAGGTCAGTCACAGCAGTGCCCCTCCCTAGCACCAGTTTCTGTCCTAGTTTGCTCT
>JAPYYD010007115.1:0-10553 GCA_028551405.1 Uromys caudimaculatus
AGATGCTGGTGAGGATGTGGAGAAAGAGGATGTGGAAGTGGAGAAACACTCCTCCATTGTTGGTGGGATTGCAAGCTGGTACAACCATTCTGGAAATCAGTTTGGCAGACCCTCAGAAAAATCGGACATAATGCAACCTGAGGACCCAGCTATACCACTCCTGGGCATATACCCAGAAGATTCTCCAACATGTAATAAAGACACATGCTCCACTATGTTCATAGCAGCCATATTTTAATAGCCAGAAGCTGGAAACAACCCAGATGTCCCTCATCAGAGGAATGGATACAGAAAATGTGGTACATTTACACAATGGAGTACTACTCAGCTATTAAAAACAATGACTTAATGAAATTTGCAGGCAAATGGATGGAACTTGAAAATATCATCCTGAGCGAAAGAATGAACATGGTATGTAGTCACTGATAAGTGGATATTAGCCTAAAAGTTCGGAATACCCAAGTTTCACTTTATAGTAACTGCTGGACTGAGAATGAGGTCCCAGATGGAGGAGTGGGAGAAGGGACTGAAGGAGCTGAGGGAGTTTGCAGCCCCATGGAGGGAGCAATAGTGTCAACTGGCCTGACACCCCCGGTCCTCCTGGAGGCTGGACCACCAACCAAAGAATACACATGGAGGGACCCATGGTTCAGACCACATATGTGGCAGAGGAGGGCCTTGTTGGCCATCAGGGGGAGGAGAGGCCCTAGTAAATGGGAATGTCAAGGTGGGAATACGGGTGGGTGTGTGGGAGGTGGATACCCTCATAGAGGTGGGGGAGGGGGAGGGGATAGGTGGTTTCCAAAGAGGAGACCTCGAAAGGGGGAAACATTGGAAATGTAAATAAAGTATCAAAAAATAAAAATAAAATAAATTACTCTGAGTTGTTCACTGCATACAACATCAATAGTGCTCTGAGGTGATCATCACACTGTTAAGATGTGTATTGAATTGTCATTCTGTAGCCTGTTGCTGTATATAGCACTCGTGCTAATGACTAATGAAAACAAAATTATAGAAACAAAACAGCAATACAAACACAAATCTAGAACAATGTTTATCTATATTATTTTGGTATGACATTAGTAGAGTTCTTTCCCATTGTGTACATTTGGTTTGAGCATGCAAACTTGATGTTTGAACTTGCAATTTGCTTTACCACACAATGATGTGTCATAAGTAATATACACACAGACACACAGACACACAGACACACAGACACACAGACACACACACACACAATACAACAGCAACAAATTATTTTAAAAGGAAATCTATAATATACTCTCCATTAAAAGATGGAATAAAATTATATTCTTTCTCGTCCTGCTCCTATTGACCTGGGTTATTGTTAGACTCACCAGCTTCCTGACCTCTTACTTTTGATTTAACTTCTGTGAACTCTAAAGTTTCCTTTAACCTGATTTGTCAGTGGCTTCCAGGTTCAGCTGGAGGAAGGATATTAGAGAAAGACCAAAATACTTAAATTCACTAGATCTCCAAAACAGGAGATGCAGTAAAACCTTTAAGGATATCAGGGGCTGTTGTTACTAAACCACTAGTAGGAATTCTAGTACTTATCACATGATTGTAGTGATTGCAATGGATATTCATGCATCAGGAATACGAAAATTAAAGAATAACAAACCCAACATAGTATTTTTTCCTATAGATCTTTTTATTTGTTACTTGTCTTGTTGCTGTGGCAATTTAGGAATGAAAGATTCATTTTATTCATGGTTTGAAGAATGTAATACATCAGGAAGTGAAAAGCACAGAAGGAAGATGGAGCCCTAGGTTACATTGCATCTATGATCAACAAGCAACAACAGATGAATAATGATTGTAAGTCTGGTTTTTCATATTTCCCTTTATCATCACAGGATGATTCTATGGAATGGATTGTGCTACCCTCATTCAAAGTGGATCTCTCTTCCTCAGTGAAATCTCTCCAGAGACATCTTCACAGAAATGCCCACATGTGTGTTCAAGGTGATTCCAAATGGAATACAGGTATCATTGAGGAAGATTAACCATAGCAATCATGTAATTCTCCCATGAACCATGGTGTTAGCTGGCTCACTTTGCATGATGTGGGGGTGTGATCCTTCCTGATAGGTGAGCCTTATTCCTGAGACTACTCCATGTTTAGGATCCTTCTCTCTCTCTCTCTCTCTCTCTCTCTCTCTCAGAATTTATTGTTATTTAGTTATTTATTTATTTTTATTTATTTATTTAATGTGAGTACATCACTGTCTTTAGATACACCAGAAGAGGACATCAGATCCTATTAGAGATGGTTGTGAGCCACCATGTGGTTGCTAGGAATTGAACTCAGGACCTCTGGAAGAGCAGTTAGTGCTCTTAACTGCTGAACCATCTCTCCAGCCCCAGGATCCTTCTCAATGAACTCTTAACATCCTTATTTCTCAGACTATAAATGAAGGGGTTCAGAGTGGGTGTTACCAAGGTATATATAACAGCAGCTACCACCTCCCCAGAGGAGTGAGAAGTAGATGGGGGCTTCAGGTAGGCGCCAAAGACTGTGCTGTAGAAAAGGAGAACTACAGAGAGTTGGGAACTGCATGTAGCCAAGGCTTTCCTTTTCCCCTGTGCTGATGGAACCCTAGCCACAGCATAAAAAATACATCCATAAGAACTTACAATACAGAGAAGTGCACTGATTGCTACAACTCCAACCAAAACTATCATCAGGATTTCATTGAGGTGAGTATTAGAGCAGGAAAGCAATAAGAGAGGCCCAAATTCACAGAAAAAGTGAGAAATCTCTTGATTGGTATAAAAATATAACTGAGAGAGCAACAAAGTATGGGTCAGAGACAAACAATTAGTTACTCCCCATGACACAATAACCAGAACCCCACATCTACAAGGAGTCATCAGAAGTGGGTAGAGCAGTGGGTGGCAGATAGCAGCATAGCGGTCAATAGCCATGACTGCCAGAAGCAGGTTATCCATGTCAGCAAAAACAGCAAAGAAGTAAAACTGAGTCAGGCATCCAGAGAATGAGATTGATCTATCTCCAGTCCACAGAGCCTCCAGCATTTTAGGGGCTGTGGTAGTGATGAAGCAAAGATCCACGAGTGAGAGCTGACTGAGGAAGAAATACATGGGAATGTGGAGGTGGACATCAACACCAATAGCCAACAGAAGTAGCAGGTTCCCTAAAAGTCCCAGCAAGTAGAGAGCAAGGAAGATGCTAAAGAGGAGCTGCCATTTCTCTGGGTCACTGGACAGTCCCAAGAGGATAAAGCCAGGAGCCTGACTGCAGTTCATCCTGGGTCTTTTGTTTCAAGAAGAAATTGGTATGAAGGCAATTCTCTCACTGCAGGCAAGAATTGGCATCAATTCAGACATGGTCCCTTGGCATGGGTCTCCCTGAGGCATAAACTGAGCAATGGAAACTAGAATAGCAAAGGGAGGGACATGACTTGGAGTTCATTAAAAATGGCTCCCTAGGGAAATATAAAGTCAAATTGGTGAATGTTTTTCAGGAATTCTCTGGGTGAAAGGTGTGTTAGTTAACCATTGTGTTACATGACAGAATAAGAAATTTCCTGTGAATATTTTTGACTCTGATTCCTTTGAAGACAGAGGTTGCATATTAAGTACTTAATTTAGTGCTATGCTGAAAGAGTCACCACTCTGGTCGCATCTCCAGCAGACTAAGCAGACTATTGCCTTTTTCCTGGGTGATTTTCTGTGATCACTGTTGCCTCAGTTAATGTGTTGTTCACAGTGCTGCCCAAAAGTTCACAAAAAAAGAATCACATTACTTATGTAAAGAAGTTACCTGGAAACTATATTTTTAATGAAGTGTATACGTCCTTGTGTGGTTTCTATGACTCTAAATATTTTGATCTGGAAATGCTTCATCTAATCCATCATATCTCACTGCCCACATTCAATGAGTTATTAGCAAAATTCACATTTCCAAGTACCAATTTTCCATTTTGGCCAGTTTCTGTTGATAGTGTAACGTTATAAACTACGTAATAAAAATATATTTTGAATCAGAGTTCAAGTAAAAGATAAAACAGCCTCTTGTGGTGGAGTCTGAGCAGAAAGCAACATATCTTGCTAGATGTGGGAAGTCTGTGTCTGTGACTTCTGGTAACACTTCTTAAGCCACTAGTGTCTAAACATTGTGTATTTATCTAATCCAAAAAGAACCGAAAGTTTCATCACAGTCAGAATCAGTTTCCCTAATCTCAGTATCTCACTAAGCTATGACATGACTCTAAGAGATAATACATAGTTTCAAACCACAGGGGTTATCCTTGCCTTCTCATTTTCTCTCCTAGGGAGTCTTATGCTTCTTTGATTGGCAGATCTATTTTACACTTTTCTAGATTACCACACTTGTGATATAGAGGCCATTACTATATTAAAGTTTTAAGTTAGTATTTGCCTTTTTCACAAGGAAATGATACATATTTTGATAGAGCAAAGAACATTCTGATTTTCCTATACAAAGTATGCCTTGTGTTTGGCATTAAGCAAAACAGCAAATACTTGTCATGAAAAGGATAATTGTCTAGCAGAGATTTGAGATGGAAGTAGGCACCGCATTGTCCCCTTCTGTGGTCCATTTCAGTATTTCAGGAAAGAAACACTTTTCCTCCAGGCATTGTCCTGCTAGTGTGATTTGAACACATGGTGCATCCATGTCTTTCATTCCCACATATGTAAACAGCGTTGTAACATTGTTCTCCACAAACTCTTCTACATTTCAGCCCCTTGATCACGTTTTCCTACCTTGACTAGACATTCTCTCACCAATTCCATCGAAGCTATTTGCATCAAGAGAATGGTTAGACTCATTGTATTCTAATTACTGTAATTCAAGTTGCAAACTCCACTTTTGCCTTGACTCTATTGCTCAAATACCTCTAGTGTCTCTTCTTTCCTATTATTACATATACTATACTGTACCTGGTTACCAGGAACTCCTAGGTGTGCCTCTGCCCACCTTTTCCACCCCTAGCTAGGCAGTCTTGTCTTTCTGGCTGGTCACCCATAGTTTTTTTAATTCTCACTTCTGACATCATGTGCTCTTGTTAATATTAATCCCCATTGTTCTTCTTGCCTGATAATTCTTCATCTTTAGTCAAAATTTACCAGGACTACAAGACTATGTTGTAATTTGATCTTCTCCATTATTAAACTATTATTGAATACTTTACCTTATCTTTTCTTTTTTAAAATATATGGACAGGATCATCTAATGCTTATGTTGATATTGTCTGAAGGAGTTTTTTAGTTTCTGTGATATATAAATTTTCTCTTCTCAGTTCAGTTGTGAATTCCCTGAGAGTAGAGGCCATAATTTCTGTTAAAAAGGTCAAAGAATACATGTCTTTTGTAAGGATTATTACTGGTCTTCAGGATAAGGTGGTACTCTGGAAGTTGCTTCCCTATGATCTGTTCAAGGACAGTCAGAATAAGAAAAAACAAAGAAATGAAAGAATATCTTAAATGTGTGGAGAAAAATGGAGTATGCCCTAGTAAGAGGTAAATTGATAGAGAGGGTATTCCAACACTTTGTCCCAATTTTTCTTCTATCTTAGTTTTCTCTTTCTTTCTTCCTTCCTTCCTTCCTTCCTTCCTTCCTTCCTTCCTTCCTTCCTTCCTTTCTTCCTTTTTTTCTTTCCTTCTTTCTATGATTCTACCTCTATTCATATCTCAGCACTATTTTTGATTCATTGTACTTTCTATTTAATTTCTATATTCTGTTTTACTCTTCCTTTTATGAGAAGAATGGATTAACCATAGAGATCTAGGGAGGAGTTCATCATGTTACTGTCATAGATAGGGCTGTACTACTGACAGGAGAGAAAGAAATGTAATATTATTCATCCACTGCTTGCCAGCCAACAATCAGGTTATCTGTATATGTAACATGTAGGTAGTAAGGAAAGTTTATCCTTGTGTTATAACTAGAGATATGTGTTTGGGGCTAGGAGATGGCACAGTACTTAAGAATGTTGCTGTTTTTCTAGAAGACCTGAGTTAGGCTCCTCACATCTATGTCAGGGACATACAAGTACCTGTAATTCTAGTTCCAAGGTCTCCAATCCCTTTTCTGGTATCTTCGTGTACTCACACACATGTGCATATACAATCACACATACATACATGCACGTTACAATAAAATATCATTTAAAAAGAGTACATAAATCAAGTCTCACTATATACAAGAAAATTGAAATAACTCCCTGCATCTGATCAGACTACCGAGGATCGAAGCTGGATATCAACAACAACCAAAACCACAGAGACCCTACAAGCTCAAGGAAACTGAACAACTTTCTATTGAAGGAAAAATGGATCACGACAGAAATAATGAAAGAAATTAAAGACTTTCTAGAATTCAATGAAAATGAATACACAGCACTTCCAAACTTATGAGACACAATGAAAATGGTGCTATGGGGAAAGTTCACATCATTAATTGCCTGCATAAAATAATTGGAGTGTTCACATACTAGCAACTTGATAGCCTACCTGAAAGCTCCCGAACAAAAAGCTCTAATCATGCCTAAGAGAAGTAGACAATGGAAGAGGGGAGGAAAGATTTTAGGAGGGAGAGGGGATGGAGGGCACCAGTAGAACATGACCCTCTGAATCAATAAAGAAGGATGGGCTCACAGAGACTGAAGCAGGAAGCACAGGTCCTGCATGGGTTTGCGGCACATTATCAGTGCATATGTTATGGCTGTTAGCTTGGTGGTTTTGTGGGACTCCTAAGGGTGGGAGCAGGTATGTCTCTGATGCTTTTGCCTGCTCTTAGGACTCTTTTCCTATTATTCTGCCTTGTCCAACCTTAATATGAGGGTTTTTGCCTTGTCTCATATCTTGTTTGGTTGTGTGTGGTTACATTGTGGAGGCCTGCTCCTTTCTGAAGGGAAACTGAGAAGGAATGGATCTGGTGGAAGAGGAGTGTAGTGGAAAGTTAAAGGGAGGAGCAACTGAGGTCAGGATATAGTGTATGAGAGAAGAATCTATTTTCAATAATAACAATATGGTACATGTACATAATAAGATTTTAATCACTGATAAAGAACAATGAAATAAAATTTTCAGGGAAGTGAATGGTCCTGAAAATAACTGTAATAAATGAAGTGATACAAACTCAGAAAAGCAGAAACCTCATAATCTCTCTCAAATGCAGATTCTAGCTTGTAAGTACATATGTATGTGTTTGAATTGGTGTAAATGTAGATAAAGCTTTAAAAACTGTAAGGGGGACCAAAGGAGAATGGGGTGTGTGTGTGTGTGCACAATCCAGTCTTTGTGGTGCATTAGGAACACACATTCTTCCCACAAACTATGTGGGGAGTTGAATTCTCACATATGGGAAAGTGTTATAATTTTAGTTGTTTCTGGTTGTCTTTTCATATTGTACAGTAAAGATCATCTAAGAGGCTCAGAATTAAACTTTTAAATAGAGAGCTGGGTCATGTTACACTTACTGTAAATGATGAGCTATATGTGAAAGAAAGAAGACATGTAGGTATGACACAATATCTTTTTTTCCTTTCTTTTTTTTCATTCATATGTTCATTAACTTTGGATGCTCACAATATGAAGTTGTCCTAATGGATACATGTTTTAGAATAAGGAGACATAAGTTTTACAGGAATATGGTTTTAAATGAGAATGAGAACTTCAAAGTTTCACAAAGCTGACATTCATCTGGAGATCTGTTAAGTCACAGGTGTCCCACTCCACCCCTGATATTCTTACTTAGGAGACTGGGGTGAGATATGAGGATCTGTATTTTTGACAGTTGATGCTGCAAGCTAGCTGCACTGAAACAAACAAACAAACAAACATATAAACAAACAAACCACAAAGCAGAGTGTTCTGTCAATCATACCTGCAATAACAGTTTTCCATCTGTCTCATTTCCCCTTTGTACTGGGAACTAGAAGAGCATTTTCATACAAGGTTACATTTACTCTCACACTGTTTTTTTTTTTTTTTGAGACAATCCTTCCCTATAACAGACAATGGCATGCCTCTCATGCTGTCAATTCCCATGTTAAACATTCTCATTGCTATTGTATTCATCCCAAACCTATTTATCTATAAGATATATTGAATATATTTCATCTCAGAGCAACTGACGCTCAGTACTGAGGTTATCTGAAAACTACTTCAGCATTTATGGTTGTATCTAAAGACTTAGCTTCACATGGATTACATAGAAATATGTGACGATCCCTTGGCTTCTAGAGCTATTGCCTTATTTTTCTATTTCTTATGATGTATTTATCCAAAAGCTCCTGTCTCAATCCCTAGTTACTTTCTAATCCAATAGTTTTAATTCCATGCTTTCTTGAACCCTCTTAAAGCAAGCACTTATGCTTGTATTTCACAAAATAACTCTCATCAATGTCAGGTTTAAATTTCAGTCCTTAAGTTATTATCTGATTTTTCAAAAAGACAGCTCAGTTGAAAATCCTTTGCTTTTACTTCAAACCCTTTGTTTGACTTTTTTCTAGGTACCTACAATACTCTCCTGGTTTCTAGTGATTTCTTTTAAATTCAATTTTGTACCTCCCTTCTAGTTCCAGTTTCATGCTTCAAATATCTGTAAACTCTATTCAAGTTTTCAATTCTAGCTTTGTTCCTCAAACATATTTCTCTCTCTCTCTCTCTCTCTCTCTCTCTCTCTCTCTCTCTCTCTCTCCCTCTCTCTCTCTCCCCCCTCTCATTTTGTGTATGTCTACCATATATGCATGTATATATATATATTATCATTATTTCATAAGAACAATTTTATTGTGAAAGATGTTTCCTTTTAGGTGGGGTTATTTACCTGCAACTTTGGAAATTCACATTCAAATGTAATGATGTCCCACCTTCTATGTTCCAGTCTGAAATATGAACTCATACTCCATAAAATATCATATTTTATACTTACCTTAGACTTCTCTAATGCCCACTCATAAGTGATGAACTCAAAATATCTACTCTATCCAATGTTCTTAGACCTAAAAGCATCCTGCCTTTTGCATTTATTGCTGAGACCGTATCTGAGAATAGAGATGATGGAGTCTGGAAACCTAGTCTGTATTACCTCTCTTGGGATCAGAAAAGGTTGCCAATAGGAAAAAAATCTTTTCTGACCTTTGAGAGTCAGTTCCCAAAGTTACTCATTATCAATAATCTCTAATAACTTCCCACTGAGAATATACCTGTAGATGTATTTGAAAAATAAAATTACTAATTAGCTGTAAAATTTAACCATAATCCAGATATGAAAGCAGAAAGATATTTACAGCTAATGTTCTATTTCTAGTTATTAATCTACCTTCTTAACTAAGGAAAACCTGAATCATTTACATGTGCTGATATTTCCTGGCCTCTAAAAAGGTCCACTCGACCTGATGTGTGAGGTTTTTTGTTTTTTTGTTTTTTTGTTTTTTTTTTTTTTGTAGTGGCAAGTGTGTCCTGAGAACTCCAGCCCTGCTACGTGGTGGACCTTTTTCTTTGCATCTTCTATATTCCTTCTCTGTAAATCAGAATAGTAACAGCACTTTTCTTATGACACTGTTGCGAGACTAACATGTATTCATCTGTATAAAGCACTCAGTATAGAGTAACATCTCAATAAATGTGATTATAATTACGAGCTATTATTAAGGAGTCCTGGGTGATAGCAGTCATCAAGAACAGGCATGGATGTTAATGGTCTCCAGCCTTGGCTGTCGTCTGGTTCATTTCCCTCATCAATAGCTCATTACTTGATTGCCAAGTCACAGACGCTATAAGATACACACCATCACACCGAATAATAACAATTATTCCAGGTCTCATGTGTAAAGCATTACAGAACCAGTATCCCTCCAATCCTGAGAGGAGCCTGTCTGCTGCTGGAGGTGATATAGCAAGCGACAAAGCTGTGTTGTGGGAACATGTCTTTCTTGTTTGGCACAGGATGTTTTGTCTCAGTAGCAGCTGAGACATCCTGCTGTGTGTCCTGATGTTGCACAGCCCTGGCAGCACCTTTCCTTTGTTTTCCTTTGACCCATTTCTTTTTTTTTTTTAATTTATTTTTGATACTTTATTTACATTTCCAATGTTTCCCTTTTTCTGGGTCTCCTCTTTGGAAACCCCCTATCCCCTTCCCCTTCCCGCCTCTGTGAGGGAATTCCTCCTCCCAACTACCCGCCCACCCATTCCCATATTCGCACCTTGACATTCCCCTTTACTGGGGCCTCTAGCACCCTCAGGCCCAAAGTCCTCTCCTTTCTCCCTGATGGCCATCGAGGTGATTCCTCTGCCACATATGAAGTCCAAACCATGGGTCAATAGATGTGTATTCTTTGGTTGGTGGTCTGAACTCCAGGACGACCAGGGGGTCCTTCAGACCTTGCTCCAACTCCTCCATCTGGGACCTCACTCTCAGTCCAGCGATTACTGTTAAGTGAAACTTGGACATTCTGAACTTTTGGGCTAATATCCGCTTATCAGTGAGTACATACCATGTTCCTTCTTTTGTGACTGAGTTACCTCGCTCA
>JAPYYD010007116.1:0-10553 GCA_028551405.1 Uromys caudimaculatus
TTTCTGCTAAGAGGAGAAATGAATACAGAACACCCCCACGTTTCTAACTCCCTTGGTACACTCCACCAGCCTATGCCACAACCGACTATCGCCAACTCTTTATTAACAGCACCTGTACCAACAGTTAACAGCCTGAGCCACCACATCAATCACTCACTCTCAGACTGACTGTGGACGTAAAACTAATGTTAAAAAGAGAGTGAAAAGTCAAACAGCATTTTGAGATGAAGAGAGTGAAAAGTCAAACAGCATTTTGAGATGCAAAGCTGACTGTCAGTAACATTCCAGAAAGCACTCACCTCTCGTCTATGCAGGCACTCCTCGACACTGACCTTTATGTAGATCTTGAGAACTGCTTTTCTTGTTGACAGCATCCATGAACTTCTGGACGTCTTGAGCTGATTTTCTTAAGGCAGCCATAGCTTCACGAAGCTGTAGAAAAATAGAAGAAAGGAAATAAACTCAGTATTATGAGTTAGGCACAACTTGAGAAGACAACACAAGGACTCAGTGAGACAGCCCTTCTCTAACATGCATAGGGACCCCTGGTTTAGATGCTAATGCTGCAAAAAAGTAAAAAATCAAAACAAATCAAGAACAACAAAAACAAGACAAAGAACACTGCCTGCAATAACTGAAATAGATTTAATTGTATTTGAAGGCCAGACAGAGACAACTTCTCAATTTTTCTGCAGTCTTGAAATATGTCCAAGATGACTGTAATGAATAGGGCTTACCTCACGGTGAATACATTGAAACTAAACTGAATGTATGCTTAGGCCAAAACTCATTACTACTTTTAAATGCTTCTTCAATATATGTGTATCAATGTTTATCTGCATGTATATCTGTATGAGGGTGTTGGATACCCTGAAACTGGAGTCACACAGTTGTGAAAGGCCATGTGGGTGCTGGGAATTGAACCTGGGTCCCTGGAAGATCAGCCAGTGCTTATCTTAATCAAGGAGCCATCTCTTCAGTACTGTTTTTTTTTCTTTTAATAAAGACAGGGTCATCTGTATTCCAAGCCTTCAAACGTATGTAGCTGAAGATGAGCCTGAACTTCTAATCTTTCTGCCTCCATCTCTTCAGAGTGCTGGGATAACAGGCATGCATCACCATAAAACTGCTGGTGAAATGGTGAACTAAGCCCAACAATTCCTGAATGCTAGGTAAGCACTGTACCTAATGAGCAACACTGATAGTCCATCAAATTAATTCATATATATATATATATTTTAAACAAGTAACTGAATTTTTAAAAAATGTTTTAGATTTATTTGTATGCATGAGTGTTTTACCTGTATTTGTGTGTAACACATATGTGCCTGATGAAGTCAGGACATTAGATACTCTGAAACTGGGATCATGGAAGGTTATGAGTCACCATGTGGGTGCTAAGAACTGAACCCAGGTCCTCTTTAAGAGCAGTGAGTGCTCTTAAACACAAAACTACCTTTCTAGCCGCATATTTATTATTATTAATAAGGTTTTTGAGACAGTTTCATTTGTAGCTCTAACTAGCCTGGAATTCCCTGTGTAACCCAGGCTGGCCTCAAATTCATTGAGATCCACCTGCCCCTGACTTCTCAGTGCTGAGATTAAAGGTGTGTACTACCATGCTCAGCTAGATTCACTGGTTCTAGTTGTTATTATTTTGGTTTTTTGAAACAAGGTCTCTCTACATAGCTCTGTCTGTCCTGGAATTTACTATATACAACAGGCTGGCCTGAACTCACAGAGATCCACCTGCCTCTCCTTCCCCAGTACTAGAATTCAAGGTGTGTGCTACTAGGCCTAGCTTTAATTATGTCTTATTTCTGCCTATCCATGTAAGTAAATGCCAATTGTATGTGGGTGCCTCCAGAATCCAGAAGAGGGCACTGGATCCCTTGGAGTTACAAGCAGCTGAAAGCCTCTTAACATGGGTGCTGGAACTGAACTCAAGTCCTCCAGAAGAGCAGTATGCTCTCCTTAACTACTTCCTCCAGCCCAATTTCATGGTTCTTAACTTCCTATACCCAACTCAACTCACCTTCTGGTCTTTTGGAGTTCTGCTCCCAGCATCACCTATGGAAGAAAAGAACTTCATTGAAAGAAAGCAGGGCCTATGAACCCAGCTACTTGAGAGACTGAGGCAGGAACATGGCATTTTCAAGACATGCTGTATCTACAGAACAAGAACTAGGCCAGCCTGGGCAATTTAGACCCTGTTTAAAAATTAAAAAGCAAAGTAGGGCAAGAGGAACACGGTATATTAAGGTTAACCTGGTTTAAAGTTAAGCTGAAAGCCAAGCAAGAATGCGTAAGAGTCAAAATATAAAAACCAGGAACTCAAGTCAAGGATCAGAGGTTCAGACGGAGTAGTTCTATTGCAGAGGATTTAGGTTTGGTTTCTAGTACCCATATTGTCAGCTCACAACCACTTGTCACTACACCTCAGTGGATCTGGTGCCCTCTTCTAAGCTCTGAGTCCAGTTATACTCACACGAACACTCCCCGACACAGACAGCTATGTTTTTAACACATTAAAAAAATCATAAAAATAAATCGTTAAAGAGGAAAAACAACCTTTAAACCTTAAAACAAGACAAATAAATATAAAGTTGGTGAGGGCACATTTACTGATAACATATATGAGTTCCTAGGTTCAATTCCTAGTATTGGGAAAGAAAGAAACTGAAAGGGTTACTAAAAGGAGTCTGGAGATAAAAACAGAAAACGCCTGCCAGTGTTTATCTCTGGGTAAGTACTGAGACAGGTGGTAGTTTATCACACTTAAGGTAATTGTCATCTATTTGAATTTTCATAACAATAATTTAATTATTCACACAACTTAAAAATGAAACGAGGCTAATGAACTTGAACAAATGCTTATTTTCCAGAAACACCCCACACCTAACACTGTCCACTTCATTAACACCTTGCTATTTAGTGCACATGAAATGTGGTTACTTTATTTAAGGAAATCATTCTAAAATTCACTTATTCGTAAAAGTTCTTATTAATGTACAATCCAAGTGCATGTAGTTCAGTGAACCATGATCCACTGATTAGACTGTGAACGAATGGTACACTTACTTTCAGGACATTTTCATCAGTCCAAAAAGAAACTCCATGCTCATTACCCAGTATTCCCTTTCCCTGACTTCCCTAAATCCAGGCAACCAGAAATCTACTATCTGTCTCTATGGATTTGCCTGTTTTGGACATTTTATATAAACAAGTCATATAATTTGGGATCTACACAGGTTCATCTGTGGTAGCACAAGTCTTTACACACAGTTTTACAGCTGAACTGTAACCCACTGTAGGCAGATGTCATGTATTTGGTTTTTCCATTTCTCACCTCATCTGTTTCTACTTTTTAGCTGTTATGAATAATGCTAAAATAAACATTTGTATTCTTTTTTTGTTTTTTGATAGTGTGTTTTCACATAGCCCAGTCTGGTCTGGCATTTACTATGTAAGTGGAAGGTGGCTTGACCCTACAATCTTTATTGTGTCACTTCCTGTGTGCTGTTTTAGCCAGTTGGTGGCAGTGCACTCCTTTAGTCCCAGCACTCAGGAGGCAAAGCCAGGTGGATCTCTGCATTCAAGGCCAGCCTGGTCTACAGAGTTAAGTTCCGAGACAGCCAGGGCTATATAGAGAAACCCTGTTTGAAAAACAAAAAAAGTGCTCTATCCCTGAGTGTTGGTTTTACAGGTATGTACTACAGTTCAAAAGTGGCTCTGATTTACATGTTGGCCCATTATGAGTGATGCTGAGAATCTTCTTGGTATTTACTCCCATTTATAACTTTACAAAAAAAAAAAGCCAGATGCTGTGGCACCCATTTGTAACCTTAGCTTTAACAGAGGCAGAAAAATAAGGTATTTAGTCATCTTTACCTACACATTGAATTCTAGGCCTGCTTGAATTACAAAAGACTCTGTATCAGAACAAACATACCCAAACAACCCCTCAACAAACAAAAAAACAACTCTAAAGTATCCATTTAAAGTCCTTGCCCCTCCTCATTTTTGCAGTGTAGATTAGGCTGTCCTTAAACTCAGGGATTCACCTATTTCTGCCTTCCAAGTGCTGGGATAAAAAGCATTTACTACTATATCCAGCCTCCAAAAATTTAAAAATAAAATTGTCTTCATTGTTATAGAATTTTTTTCTTTTTTTTTCCGAGACAGGGTTTCTCTGTGTAGCCCTGGCTGTCCTGGAACTCACTCTGTAGACCAGGCTGGCCTCGAACTCAGAAATCCACCTGCCTCTGCCTCCCAAGTGCTGGGATTAAAGGTATGCGCCACCACTGCACAGCCTAGAATTCTTTTATTTAAGATTATATATATACACACACATACACACACACATACATACATACACATTGTTGCTGTTTATGTTTAGAAGAGGGCATCGGATCCCATTAGAGATTGTTGTGAGCCACCATGTAGTTGCTGGGAATTGAACTCAGGACTTTTGGAAAAGCAGTCGGCACTCTTAACCACTGAGCCATATCTCCAGCCTGAATTCTTTCTTTATTCTAGGCAATAATAGACCTTTCAAACTTCACCCTATTTTTCTTTTTGGGATGGTCTCACTTTGCCACCCAAGGCTGTCCTGAAACTATGTAGTCAAGGCTGTCCTAACCCATGTAATTTTCTGCCTGAACTCTATTGTCATTGTCTCCAGAACCAAAAAAAAAAAACAAAAACTCCCGGCAAAAACAAATCGTGTCAGCACCAATCAGTGGTAACACAGGCGCCTGGAACTCTCCTTCTTCAACAGTGACGACCTTCTTTATGCTAGGCAAATGTTCTACCACTGAGCTATTTCCCCAGCAGTCATGAGAATGTAAACTACTATAACTGCTCTGAAATATCATGACAATTTTGCTTAAAAAATGTTACTGCAATGTCCACACAACATTTAAACAAAAATGTCCACAACAGCATCGCTCACAACAGCCCAAATGCAGGACAAATGTAGGGATTGGTTCTGTCCATCCGGCTGGGTCCTGGGGCTCAATTCAGGGCGAAGGGCTTAATGATAAGCACATTCACTGATAAGCCATTTCCCTAGCACTACTCTAAACTTTGGGCAGAGAAACGTATTTTAGCAGTGAGCAGAGACTCTTAACTGGTCAAAGCACTAAGAATAAATGACTGTTGAGTGCTCAGCCCTAAATGGGACACCTGTAAGCACACCTAGCCAACAAGGGTCAGGACAACATTGTAGATGAGGGTTAGGCTAGGATGGGGAGCAGTGTTGGGAAAGATTGTCTTCTGGACTTGACAGGGCCCTTTGTCTCATCAACTCACAGCAGCACTGGTTACCTGCCCTTAAGACCTGTACAAGAACAAGTCAGTCAACATGCCAGCAAGAATGGGGGAGGGGCACCAAGCCCCACCCCTCAGGGGAACTATTGGCAGTTAAAAGGTTGCTGGGGGAGGGGGAACATTTTTTCTTGTAGCCACTGGTAAGTTGCCCAAGAACCCCATACTAATGTATGTGCAAGCCACCCAAATTAAACTCAGTGGATTAGAAAAAAAAAAATTAAAAACCTAAACAATACATGAAAGAAGGAAGGGGACAGATAACTTAGTTGGGAAGATGAAAAGATTCCAGATAGTATGGGGAGTGGTATATATGATCAAAATACATCTTTATATATGCATTATCAAGGATAAGTAAAAAAAATTGTAATATTGACACCTATGATCTTGGCACTTGGGAGCTGGAGGTAGACTACAGTAGGAGGATTAGGAGCTGAAAATAATTATCTATCATGTGGTGAGTTTGAAGCTAGCCTGGCCTATAACAATGTCTAAAAATACAGAAATATAAAAACAAATGCCGGACAGTGGTGGCGCACGCCTTTAATCCCAGCACTTGGGAGGCAGAGGCAGGTGGATTTCTGAGTTCGAGGCCAGCCTGGTCTACAGAGTGAGTTCCAGGATAGCCAGGGCTGCACAGAGAAACCCTGTCTCAAAAAAAAACAAACAAAAAAATTAAAAAAATAAAAAAATAAATAAAAATAAAAACAAAACTCCAAACAATAAAAAAGAGTGAGACACGGTAGCATATGTCTAAAATAATCACCGTTGGGAAAGGAAGCAGGAAGGCCTGCTATGGCTACATAGTGAGTCTGAGGCCAACCTGGATCTCATGAGACTTTGTCTCAAAAATTACTCATCAACAAGCGAATGGATGACAAGCCAGTATCTACATGTAAGTAAAGGAGTATGCAATTCTAAAGAAAAATTAAAGCAGAACATTTCCCAGAAAATGGAGAAACTCGTGATCAAAGACAGTAAGTACAACAAACCCAAATACAGGATGAAGTTTCACGTAACAGAGATACCATCTGTCAGTTTGCATAGCCCTGTATAGTCGACACAATATATGCACATGAACTACCACAATATGGTGTCAAAGTTGGCCTGATGAATTATGCTGCAGCCAATTGTACTGGCCAGCTGCTTGCCAGCAGACTTATCAATAGGTTTGGCATGGACAAGAGGTTACTGGAGATGAATACAATGTAGATAGCATTGATAGTCAGCCTGGTGCCTTCCCTTGCTATCTGGATGCAGGACATACCCAATGTACAATTGACAATAAAGTTCTTGGGGTCCAGAAAGGAGCTATGGATGGAGGCTTGACAATCCCTCACAGTACCAAACTACTCTCTGATTATGACTCTGAAAGCAAACTCAATATAGAGCTGAGTGATGGTGGCACACCTTTAATCCCATTTACTGGGGAGGTAGAGGTAGGAGGATCTCTGTAAGTTTGAGGTCAGCCTGGTCCATAAAAGCAAGTTACAGGACAGCCAGGGCTCTGTTACACAGCAAAACCCTGTTTTGAAAACCCAAAACAAACAAACAAACGTCAATCATTCAATCAATCAATGGGGGGGGGCAACTTTTGCCAGGTGGTGATGCTGCATCAGCACTCAGGAGGCAGAGACAGGAAGACTGATGTGACTTTGAGGCCAGCCTGGTCTACAGAGTGAGTTCCAGGACAGCCAGAGCTACACAGAAAACCCTGTCTCAAAATAACAAAAACAAACAAACCAACAAACAAAAAAATCAGAAGTACTCCTCCAAGTCTGAGGCTAGTATAGTCTATATAGAGAGTTCTGAACCAGCCAGATACTGTGAAATCCTATTGCAGAATAAAAGTACTAGAGAGATAGCCAAAAGATAGTGTTTGCCATTCAAGTCCCAAGTCCTGGAGTCTGGATCCTCAGAACCCAAACCTTAATCCTAGCACTTATAAAGTAGAAACCCAATATGAGCTGGCTATCTACACATGACAGAATTGCTAAACTCTTGGATCAGCAAGACCCTGCTTCCATAATAAACAATCAAACAATAAACCTGATGTAAACCTTTGAATTCTAGATATATGTACACCCACCTATAAACATCTACTCCCAAACATGGGTAGGTGCATGTACACTATGACCACTAATAACAGCTTGACAGAATTTAAAATTACAAAAACAAAAACAAAATGCCGGGCAGTGGTGGTGCACGCCTTTAATCCCAGCACTTGGGAGGCAGAGGCAGGTGGATTTCTGAGTTCGAGGCCAGCCTGGTCTACAGAGTGAGTTCCAGGACAGTTAGAGCTACACAGAGAAACCCTGTCTCGAAAAAAAACCCAAAACCAAAAACCAAAACAAAAATTACTTGGGAAATGGAAGTCTGTGCAAGCCAATGAGGAATTTTGATTTTGTAGAGGTGGATGGACCTGCCCACTGTGAGTGGTACCATTCCACAGACTTCATAAATAGACAAACAAACAGCTATCGGAGGAGCAGCAGGATGAGACATTCCCTGTTTCCAGATTGCAGAACAATGTGACCAGATGCTTTAGGCTTTTGCCACTGTGAATTCCACCACCATCATGGATATAATCTGGAAATGTGAACCTGAAAAAGCCCCCTTAACCTTCAACTGATTCTGTCAGATTATTTTATCACAGTAACTGAAAAGGAAACTGAGACATAGGCAAACTGCACACAAACACATGGGGGGAAAAGACAGAAAATAAATATGCCTTATCTGAAATGGGAAAAGGAAGCAATCAAAATATAGGATGCATGATACTAATAATACTTTTTGTTATAAATAAGTTAGGCAATTTGGCATACTGAATTAATGACAACATTATCTTCTACCTGCTTATCTTACAGTATTTCAGCTTCCATTTTAAGATTTTTCTATGACAACTAAGGATGTTAAAAAAAAAAAAAAAAAAAGGGCTGGAGAGATGGCTCAGCGGTTAAGAGCGCCGACTGCTCTTCCGAAGGTCATGAGTTCAAATCCCAGCAACCACATGATTGCTCACAACCATCCATAATGAGATCTGATGCCCTCTTCTGGGGTGTCTGAAGACAGCTACAGTGTACTTACATATAATAAATAAATAAATAAATAAATAAATTTTTTAAAAAAAAGAAAGATTTTTCTAAACAAAGCTTCATCATTTACCTGAATCAATACTGAGGACATCATCATCTTCATCAGGAATCTCAATTATCTCTGTAGGCTGGGAAGCTTCATCCTCAGAGCTACTGTCATGATACTGTAGTCCCAGCTTAGAGTAGAAATCCTTCACCAAAGACTCACAATTAGTCACTTCCCTAATATTGGAACACATGTAGAAAAGATCAAAGCCAATGGAGAAAGTACGGTATCAGAGCATTAGAATTTATATACATTTATTCAATACCTAGCCTATGAGTTCATATATGTAATCCTAGTACTTAGCCTGAGGTACCAAGACTACCTAGGTTTGAGGTCACTTTGGCCAATACAGTGGTTCATGGCCAGCATGGCCTAGAGTAGGAAAAACAGGAGCCCAGCACTCAGGAGGCAAAGGCAAGCAGATCTCTGAGCTCGAGACCAGTTTGGTGTACAGAGGTAGTTCCAGGACAGACAGAGTTACAGAGAAACACTGTCTCAAAAAAAAAAAAAAAAAAGAAAAAGAAAAAGAAAGAAAGAAACAAAACACAAATACAAGGCAACACAGTAGCAGGAAATTATATATATTTAAATATAGACTGCACTACATGTTCCAAAGTACCTGTTTAGAATGCTTTTTCCACAGAATAATGTATTTCCATTTAATTATTCCATGAAACAATTTTCCAGAGTTCAATTTTCCACCTGCTGTTATACAAGCCATACTATCTGATATTCATTATCTATGTGGCCTTGGGAACTAAGAAGGCAGCTTTAAATAGGAGCTTCATTGGCTGGATGTTGTAAAGCATCCCTTTAACCTCACCACTGGAGAGACAAAGGCAGATGGGTCTCTGTGATTCCAGGGCAGTATGGTCTATATAGTGAGTTCTAGGGCAGCCAATGCTATGTAAAGAGACCTTGTATCAAAAATGAATGAATGAATAAATAAATAAATAAAAATTAAATGAATACCTTCAGTTTTCAACTACTCTATCAACAATCCAAAATCTACCCTAAGTTCAGTACTAACATTATCAATCTGGTTATCTTAAATTTCACTGGCAATCTGAAATATATTATTCTGGGAGAATTAGGATTTTTTTTTTTTTTTCAGTGTTTTTGAGACAGGGTTTCTCTGTATAGCCCTGGCTGTCCTGGAACTCACTCTGTAGACCAGGCTGGCCTCGAACTCAGAAATCCACCTGCCTCTGCCTCCCAAGTGCTGAGATTAAAAGCGCGTGCCACCACTGCCCAGCGAGAATTATGAATTTTAATGCTTCACAGTTAACAAGTTAAGCGGCTGAGGATGTAGCTGAACTGGCAGAAGATTGCCGAGCCCTTATTGCTATCCCAAACACAACATAAACTGTGCGTGGTGGCCCACAATTATAATCCTAGCAATCAGAATGTAAAAAGACAGGATTATGATGGGTCAGGATTACACTGAGCTACAGAGCAAATTCAAGGTCACATCTGTTATTCATTAAACCCCAGTCAACTAGTAAGCTAGGATCATTTAATTGCAGCACTTAGGAGGCACAAGTAGGCAGATCTCTGCAAGTTTCAGGCCAGCAAGGGCTAGGTATTGGGATTCTGTCTCAGAAAAAACAGAAAAACACAGCAACTCTACAATCTTCACTTCCTGGGGATCTTAGTAAGGAAGTTCAGTGCAGGAGGAAGACAAGGGAATTCAAGCCTTTAACCTACCTACTGCTGATCACATTCCCAGCTACCCACAGGGGAAAAGTGTTCTGTTGCAACTCTGCACTATAAACGCAGAGGAAGTGTAAGGTCCCACATGACTGAGCTTGGCAAAGTATAAAGTGCTTATGACAATAACAACAATCACTCCAAGGAGGATGCAAATGGACATTTGTTTCTGCTTCCATGAACTCTTACCTGGATGCATCATCAAACAGCCGATCAACATAAGCCACTTCAGACTCTTTCTGTAGTACCCACGTCTCCAGCTCTGCTAGCTGCTTCTTGCGCTGCTGAATACAGTCCATCTTTTCCAGTTCTTCATCAATGAACTGACGAAGTTCCTCCATAGAGATACCCAGCTCTTCAACCACTGCCTGCTG
>JAPYYD010007117.1:0-10553 GCA_028551405.1 Uromys caudimaculatus
TGACTTGTGCCGATTTGGCAGAGCCTCACTCAAGGTTTCTGCTGGATCAAGCTGCTGCTACTGAACTGCCATTACTGATTCATGTTTGGTGTTTGCTATTGGACTGGACTGATGATATCCTGATAACAAAGATTGGAATCACCCCAAAGAACTACTTCTAAACAGGTTCACAACCCCTTGTCTTATTAACCACCTTTCTTTTTTGGTTCGTGGGTTAGAAGGGGAAGTCAAAGTGTTAAAGAACTCCAATTAAAGGAGGTTTTGAAAAAATCCAAGCCTACATGTAGTGCCCCATGGAGAGCACCATTTGTTAAAAAAAAAATTATAGCTGATTTTCCTTCCCAGTCCTGCTCCTGGAATAATGACTCTGAGACTAAATCTTTATTAAAAAGTGTCTAGGCCAAAAGCTTTGGCTCATTCCTTGACTATCTCATAACTTATTTACCTATTTAAACTAGTCTATGTCTGCCACATGGTTAGTTACCTCTCCTTCAGTCCCTGCCTGCTTCTTCCGTCATGTCTCTTCAGTGTCTCCCTGTAAGTTTAAGTCCATCTCCTAGATCATCTCTCTCAGTTATCCCCATGTCTCTCTTTTATCTCTTGCTATTTCCCAGAATCCTCTCTCTTCCTGCCAGTGTCTGTCCTCCTATTTCCTGCCTCAGCTCATTGACAGGTGATGTTTATAAGAGATTCTCTCTACAACACTTGTTTAAAATATAGATTATCTGAGCTTCCCAGATGAGAGGATAAACAATTCCTAATTGCCAGTAAAATTTATGGGAGCATGGCTAGAAGTGGTGTCACTAGAGTGACAGCTTTTACAGTAAGAATTATTGATTAAGTCATCTCAGAGAGTTCCCAAATAGTAACCATTTTAATCCTAGTTCCTTTATAGGGAATGGCCGTGAAATTAGGTGAGACTGAAATGTGGCAATTAGGTACAGACAAGGGGTACCCAGATAAGGCATTCTAACTGATCTTGATAGATCCTTCTCCTAATTCCATTCCTGATTATTCTGTACTCAGAAACTCCTGTTTAATAAACAAACAAGCCCAAAGACTACAGGTGGCAGTTTAAGAAGTTTTCTAGTCAAGACATACAATTGAAATTTAAAAAGCAATATAAATGTTATAGACTGTAAATCTTTAAAACAAAATCAAAATTGATGTTAAATAAAAATAGAAAGGGTTTTATTAATTGAGAAAAGCACATTCTGCTGCTGTTTGCATTGACAGTCATTGTAACTGGACCCCCTTCATCCCATGCTTTCAGTAGGTCTATGAGCTCTCACACTTGAAGTTGATAACGCCCATTCTCTTTTATAATCTGGTCCACAATAGTATCTGTGTGATGCACAATTAATTTCATCCTGTGATAGTCATCTGTCCTCTGCTCCATTTTCTGTACTGACTCTACTAGATTTCTTTTCTCATTTCTTGTTTTTGAATTTCAATCTTCTCAGTAGCTTCCTTTAAGGTCTAAATTTCAACCAGATATTGAACAAGTTCACACTTCTTTTCAGACAAATGTGATTGGTTGCCACTGTCTTCCCTCCCTGATCAAAGTGATTACTTTTATGAATCTACTTATTTCTGGTCCTCAGTAACGTTCAGACAAAGCTGTTGATTATCTTTTTAATTAGCTGTTCCACTTCCTGCATCCTTATTCAGAAAGCCAAGTTCTTATTAACTTTTTCATTATCCAACTTTTCCCCCACATTCTATAATACTTTATCTTTTTATTGTAATTGTTTTTCAAGTTGGCTAATTTCATCACACAAAACAAGCACCACGTCTGCCTACAGACTACTAATCCATCTCCAGTTTCGTTACTTTAGTCTATTTTCAAATTTTGCTTGTCCTTCTCCAGTCTTTCCAACTTCTCCAAAGCCATAGCTGTTTCTTGAGCTATCACCTTCATTAACGACTGAATAATTCTGAATAGATGTACCATGTTTGCTTCATCTTCATAGTTTAGTTCATTTATTTCCCCCATTGATGAAGCGATCAATTCTGCCAACTCTTCTTGAAGTGGCAGGTCATCTGGATCAAATCTGATTGTTTCCAGTCTGTATTAGGTACCATCTTGAATTCTCTCACTGTCTTTCACTTCCTAAACCAAGACTTTCAAACACAGGCAATCACACATTGACAGCAATCACCACTCTAGGTGATCCTTGGCTCAGTCTCTCTCTTCCTAGAGCCTTCATCACACATTCATATCCCACCAATTCTGACTGAGCAAGCCAACAAATGGTGGCTTGAAGGTGACACATCTCCCTTCATTGATATTTTTATATAAATTACAATGCTGAATTTTCAGGGTATAAGCTCATTTTCCTGAGTACAAACTCTGTTGTGTTTTAAAATAATCTAGGTTTTCTTTTCTGCATCTGGAGAAACAATTTTCTGTTTTACATCAGGTGTCACAAACTTTATCACTCTCTCAGTTGAGAATTTGAGCCTCGTAGTTACCCCTGTGAAGAGGGTACTCAACTCCAGAAAGCCTTCAAGATGAGACTCTCAGTGTGACTTTTGCTTCGTATATTAATAAACCATCTGCCATTCTCAGTTTTTTTAACGTTTCAGAGTACATATATTTCTTACAAGAAAGGTGTGTTCGATTTAATGATTAAAATCTTCAACATAAGGGAGCATCCTTCCTATCTCTGCCTAGGCTGCAGAGTCCACCGCCACATCATACCACAGGTGATCACTATTTTTTAGCAAATTATATTTTATTTGACTATAAATATAATCTCCTCATGATCCACTATAAATCCCTTTATGTTGTGGGAGGTTCAGAAATGTGGATAGGATCCTATCTAATTTTTCAGGGGCGCACAGTCATGTCAGTGAAATAGCAGGTTTGTTAGATGCTGAGAAGGCTAATGGTCTAGGTTTCCATATTATGAGACACATTCTCCCAGTTCCATTATACTCTATGCCTGACACTGCTCTCTGTGGATATTTTCCATGTTCAGTAGTATGAAAGAATTTCAAAGCCAGAAAAATTCATAGAAGTCCCTTATCCAATTCCATTACAAACAGAAATTATGTGCAAAATACCATTATTCCAGATTTCCTCCTTAGCATTATACCTCCACTTCATTCCTGCAGGAACAATCACCCCATAGAAACCCCACCACTTTCAGCTCTGAACACTGAATCTGGAAAGGACATGTCTAATCTGTCTGACTACAAGAGTCAGCAACTCCAATCTGTGTAAACACGGGCACTTTGAACAAGCAAGATTCAGGCTGCACACTACTGATCTTTTTGGTTTTAAATTGGAAATGGATTTGTTTCATGCAACATCTTCTGACCAGTGTTTCCCCTCCCTCATCTCCTTCCAGATCTTCCCCACTTCCCCACACAACAATTCCATGCTTCAGTTCTCTCCGTGTTTAGAAAACAAGCAAATGAACAAACCAGAATAGAGCTTAGCAAACAGAAAACAAAACAAAACAAAACAAAACAGGTGAAGCACATACATGTGAGACACATGCACACACAGAGAATCCATAAAATCAAAATTGAAAAATATAATGACTAAAAGCAAATGACTCATACCATAAACAGTGTTCAGATAAAGCATTATGATACAAAAATAATCTTGAAAATTGGGCCACCTGCCCCTGGGCGTGCCCTGTAGTGTGATTTGTATAAGTGAGTCTTAAGTGAAACTGTTGGCAAAAACTAAATGTTTGTTTGTGAGAAGTTGTGAATCGGAGATGTTTCCTTGCATGCCCACTGCCCAGGATCAGGAAAGGGACTCTGCCTTTGCTGGGCCTCAAGAGACCCCGTGTATGCTGCTGCCATCTCTGTGAGTTCATAGGTGAACCAGGCTTGTTTCTGGAGGGCATTATTTCCTCAGTGCCTTTCATCCCCGCTAGCTCTTACAGTCTTTATGCTTCCTCTTCCACAAAATTCCTTGAGTCCTGAGGGGCAAAGTTTAATGGAAACATTCCATTTAGAACTGGGTGTTCCAGAGTCTCTTCCTGAAGAGCCAGTACACACACTTTCATAATGGCTGTAAAGTTTGCACTCTCTCCAGCAATGGACGAATGTTGTCTTTACGCTACAACCTCACCGGCATGGGCTGTCATTTGTTTTACTGGTTTGGGCCACTTGGGTGTAAGATGAAATCTCATAGTGGTTTTAATTGGCACTTTCCTGATGACTAAGGAGGTTGATCATTTCTTTAAGTGAATCTCAGTCATTTGGGTTTCATCTTTGAAGAACTCTCTGTTTACATCTGCACCCACATTTTAACATTTATTGCTCTCTCATATATTATATCTCAATCATAGATACCCCTCCCTCCTCTCATTCCAATCCCTCTCCCCTACCCTCCTCTCCCCCAGATCCACTCATCCTGCACGTGCCTTCAGAAAAGGCAGGTTTCCCAGGAATATAAACCAAACATTCTATATCAAGGTGCAATAAGGCTAGACACATCCCTCATATTAAGGCTTGAGGAGCCGGGCAGTAGTGCTGCACGCCCTTAATCCCACCACTTGGGAGGCAGAGGAAGGTGGATTTCTGAGTTCGAGGCCAGCCTGGTCTACAGAGTGAGTTCCAGGACAGACAGGGCTACACAGAAAAACCTTGTATCGAAAAAACAAAAACAAAAAAAAAGACTTGAGGAGGCAACCCAGTAGGAGGACAAGGGTCCCAAACTCAGGCAAAAGAGTCAGAGATAGGCTGTGTTCCCACTGTTAGCTATCCTGCAAGAACAGTAAGCTACACGACCATAGCACACATGCAGAGGACCTAGATCAGACCCATGCAGGCTCCCTGATTGTTGGTTCAGTCTCTGTGAGCCCCTAGAGCCCTGGTTATTTTATTCTGTTGGCTGTTTTTTAAACACTCCATTGGTTCGTACAATCCTTGTTGTCTCTCTTGGGTCTCTGCATCTGCTCAGCATCAGTTGCTGGTTGAAGCCTCTCTGATGACAATTATGCTAGGCTCTGGCCTACAACTATAGCAGTGTCATTCAGAATCATGTAATTTACTTATTTTAATTATAATTCATTTATTTTGCTGATTGTTTGTGCACACACACATGGTCTCTGGGCTATACAGCCTCTGGTTCCTGCCCTCCAGGCTTCGTCAGGTGTGGGCACCCTCCCATGGCCCAGGTCTCAACTTTGACCAGTATTTGGTTGGCCACTCCCACAATTCCTGAGCTACCTTTACCCCAGCACATCTTGCAGGCAGAAAAAAAAAAAAAAAAAAAAAAACAAAGTGTAGATAGGCTTTGTAGCTTGGGTGGTATTCCAATCCCCAAAACCTTACCTGGCTAGAGAAAATAACCAATTTGGGTGCTGTATCCCCCTTTTGTTAGGAGTTATTGCTAGAGTCACCCTCATAGATTCCCGAGAGTTTCTATTGCACTAGGTTTCTACCTATCCCTGAACGCCTCCAATTTCAGTCCTCTTTCCCAGTACTCAGGCTCCCCACACTCCTACCTGATCCCTCCTGTTGTCATCCCCACCTGTCCCCAGGCTACTCATGAAATCTAGTCTATTTTCCCTCCTCAGGGACTTCTTGTGTTTCCCCCCTTAAGGCCTCCTTGTTACTTAGCCTCTGTGAGTCTGTGGTTTGTACCATTATTATCCTTGACAGCTCACATACACTTATATTTGAGTACATACCATGTTTGTCATTCTGGGTCTGGATTACCTCATTCAGGATCATCTTTTCTAGTTCCATCCACTTGCTGGCAAATTTCATGTCATTGTTTTTAACAGCTGAGTAATACTTCATTGTGTAAATGTACCACGTTTTATTTAACCATACTTTGGTTTAGGGACTCTAGTTTGTTTCCTGTTTCTGGCTGTTATGAATAAAGCTGCTAAGAAAATAGCTGAACAAGTGTCCTTGTGGTAGGGCGGAGCATCTTTTGGGTGTGCCCAGGAGTGGTATTGCTGGATCTTGAGGTAGAATGGTTCACAATTTTCTGAGAAACCACCATATTGTTTTCCATAGTGGTTGTACAAGTTCCTACTCCTACCAGCAATGGAGGAGTCTTCCCCTTGCTCCACATCCTTGACAGCATGAGTTGTTGAGTGTGTTTTTGATCTTATCCATTCTGACAGGTATAAGATTAAATCTCAGAGACACTTTGATTTGCATTTCCCTGATTGTTAAAAATATTGAACATTTCTTTAAGTGTTTCCCAGCCATTTGTAATTCCTGTGTTGAGAATTCTGTTTATATCTGTATCCCATTTTAAAAACTGGGTTTTTTGATTTGTCAATGCCTAGTTTCTTGAGTTCTTTATATTTTGAATATTAGCCCTCTGTCGGATGTGGAGTTGGTGAATACCTTTTCCCATTCTGAAGGCTGTTGTTCTGTCATTTTGATGATGCCCTTTGCCTTACGGAGTTCCTTTACTGTTCGTGATTGTTTCAGCTATCCTGAGATCTTTGTGCTTCCACATGAAGCTGAAAATTTTTTCCACTTCTGTGAAGAATTATGATGGAATTTTGACAGGGATTGCACTGAATCTGTCAACTCCTTTTGATAGGATGGCTACTCCTCCCAATTCATGAGCATGGGAGGTCTTTCATTGTTTGATATTTCTTTATATCTTTCTTTATATCTCTCTTAATTCTTTCTAGCATCTTTTATATCTTTCTTCTGTGTTTTAAATTTTTACTATATAGAGTTTTCCCAACTCTATATACTTAGGGCTTCCCAACACATTTTATTATTTTGATGCTATTATGAAAAGTGCTGTTTCCCTGATTTGTTTCTCAGTGCTTTTGCCATTCCTATATTGGAAGGCTATTGAATTTTGTATGTTAAATTTGTGTCCAGCTACTTTGCTGAAAATATTATCAATTGTAGGAGTTTCCAGTGGAGTCTTTAACTCTCAAGAACAAACATAGACCTAAATATCTGTCTCCAAGGAAAGGGAGAATTGCTTGATAAATGATCTGAACATTCTGCAATATGGGTGGGGAATTGTTAAATATGGTTCTAGACAGAAGAAATTATATATATACACACACACACACATACATACACACAAACACAACCTATATAGGAATATGTCGCATATATACATTGATATATGAAAACATCACATATATACCTTGCATATGAAACAATGTATATGATATGTGAGATTTAAAGATAAAACGAACCTCACTAGTGTGTAAATACACTATTCTTGTTTTCCAAGTACTAGAAACAACTTGCTATGACATATAGTGTGTTATGAGTCTGAGTACCTCAAAGGATAAGAACACTTGTCCTTGCTGATTAGGGATGCAACCACAAGGTGGTAGTAGATCTCAACTGCTGGAGAGTATGCAGAGAATTCACTTCGGTGTATGTTGATGGTGCAGGCTTGGGGCAGAAGCAAAGCCTTTTTGTCAGTGCTGAAGGATTGACTCTAGAGCTAGAATTACCTACTAGTCATCATGATCTACATTAGATTTTACCTCAATTGGAAAGAACAATGAAGGCAAATTTCCTACTGTATTGATATTTCTGTGCCTGTATTTGGATGGTGAGTTAATATTCTAGGGCCACAGAATAATCAATGAGTATTTGAGATATCCAGGGGTGTGCTATCTTACTCAGGTTTTCTCTAGTTACCATAGAAAAGGAGAAACCTGGAAAGTGATGGCCTCACAGTCTTTCTCCTTTTTTTCCATCTTTCTGCACAGGGATGAGCCAAGGTGAGCAGTAGGAGCAGCTTCCTTCCATGCTAAGAGTCAAGGAGGAGACCAGCACTCTCATCAGCTGCACTTATGTAGACAGTGCCTCGCTCTATTTCCCTCAAGAACCTGAAAAACATCCTAAGCTCATCATTGACATTCGTTCAAATATGGAAAGAAATCAGAACCAAAGACTCATCATTTTACTGAACAAGAAAGCCAAACATTTCTCTCTGCACAAGCCACTGAGACTCAGCCATGTACTTCTGTGCTGAAAGTGCACACTGTTCCACGGCTCCTGTAGCCTGTCCTCAAGCCTGCCATGAGGCCTGGAGCCCCATCTACATCCTGTGTTACAGGCCTTCCAGTGCAGCATTTGCCAGGGGTTAGTTTTAAGTGCCAGCTATAATGTAGACATAAAAACAGAAAATTAGAATGCTAGCTTCAACTCCATTGAATTGTCGATTTAAGACAATTTTCTCTATCCTTTTTTAATTAGTTTTAAAATTGAAATATAATTTTAATACTTTCCTTCTTGCATCACATGGAGATTATGAGAGAACAGAACTTATTATGCTGCAGAGAAGAAGATGGTAGCTGACTCAGCCCCATGTGGGACATCTACACCTCACACCCCACTCCCTAGTCATGCAGTGTCTCAGAGGTCATTGAAGAAGAGGGAGTGGGAAGACTGTAAGAGCCATACGTGGTGGGTGACTACAAAGAAGCAGTGTTTTCTGGACATAGCAGGGCATCTGCATGTGTGAACTCAGAGTAGTTGACAGTACACATAAGTATTGCAAAGGATCAAGCCAGAAAAATTCCATCTCAGAGAGGGAAGGTGGACATTGCCACCTTTTTTCTTTAAAGTTACAGCTCATGGTGCAAAGATTACCCTCCAATGAAGGCCCCATATCCAAGAGTATATGGGCAGTACAACCTATAACATAAAACTTGATGAGTTTTATTTTAAATGGGAGAACAGGACACAAAACTGGGTTTGTATGAAAGAGTAGATAAATCTTGCCAGGACTGGGAAAAGCAGATGAGTATAATCAAAATTCATTGTATAATATTCTATATGAACTAATAAAATTTAAAAAGTATATAAATTATATCAGAGGTCTTTTATTGTGTGTATATTCTTTTATGTATACTCATAAAACTAAATATCACAGGATATACATAGTTCAGTAACACTAGTGATTTCAGGCATCCACTAGGGACTTGAGACCTGCTTCCTTTGAGTGAGGTTCCAAGTTTATATACAATGTGCTGTGCAGACATCTGTGGTGCAGATTGAAGGGAAATCAGCAGAGGGCGCTACCCCTTCAGATGTGGTTAACATCTCCTTCAGGTGGTGACTTAAAAGGAGAGTCTCACTGTGCACACAGAGGTCCTTGTCCATATGAGGAGTTAGAGGAGATCCTACAGGAGAATTACCTTGTGAGATTGGTGCACTGAGGACCAAGTGTCATTTCTTCTATGAACATGCTCCCTGACACCTGCTTAGTTCTTGTGCTCCTCCTAATGCTCAGTAAGTTATATTTTACTCTAAGGGTTAATGATGTAATTTTCTTACAACTTTGGCAGTCTCTAGTGTTCTTCCTTACTGAAAAAAGTAATTCCTTCTTATTTGTTTGTTTGTTTGTTATTATCAGAGGGGAGCAATGGAGACTCCGTGACCCAGACAGAAGGCCTGGTCACTGTCACAGAGGGGTTGCCTGTGATGCTGAACTGCACCTATCAGACTACTTACTCAGCTTTCCTTCTCTGGTATGTGCAGTATCTCAGTGAAGCCCCTCAGCTACTCCTGAGGAGCTCTACAGACAACAAGAGGACCGAGAACCAAGGGTTCCATGCCACTCTCCATAAGAGCAGCAGCTCCTTCCATCTGCAGAAGTCCTCAGCACAGCTGTCAGACTCTGCCCTGTACTACTGTGCTTTGAGTGACACAGTGAGGGAGACTGCAGGGGAAGCTGCACATGAACCAAGGGTGCTGGAGGGCTGAGGGGGGAGGCCCTGTGAGGGAGGATATGTGTGTTCGCTTCGCTAAGTGGTGTTTACCTAGCTTCCTGAAAAACATGAAATGTCAGATCAGACACTTAGAAATCTAGGAATTGGTGGGTATTCTGACAAGATAGGATAGAAATCAGTGCCATAAAAAAATAAATAAAACAAAACTATTCGATTCTCTGACATATTCTTCTCTCCCTAAATGGAGGACCTCTCACAGGACACATCTCCAAAAAAAACTCTGACATTGGATTTATCTTTACAAAGATGTCTTACAAAATTCAGTGATTTAAATTCTCCAACAATCTTCTGTTATTACTACACAAATTTATGACCTAAATGAGGATCATAGATTCTAGTCTTTAAATTTTTTCTTCAGTCTCACTCCCTAAGTTATTTAGATTCTTTGCTCCTTGATCCCTAAGACAGAGAGTTTAGCCCAACTTCTGGTCTTACTTATCTATGACTGTGAAGAGACCATGATCAAGACAACCTATTACAGGGGCTTGATTGCAGTTGTGAAACTGTGATTATAGTTTCACAGGGTTGACCGTCTTGATGGGGAGTGTAGTAGCAGTCAGTCAGGCTTGACCCTGGTGTAGTAGCCTGAGGCCTTATTTCTCATCACAAGCAAGCGGGCAGAGAGGGAGATATTGGTTGCAAAGCCTACCACCAATGATGTGACGCCTCTCACAAGACCACATCTCAGGATGATTCCTAAACAAACCACAGCTGGGAACCCAAGTCTCAGATATATGAGCTTTTGGGGTCATTCGTATTCAAACCACCACACACTCTGCCTGCCTTCACTTGATAAAGCTGCTCATGAAACACAGCTGCTGGAGTTCTCAAGGTGATGCC
>JAPYYD010007118.1:0-10552 GCA_028551405.1 Uromys caudimaculatus
ATTTCTATTCCATTGATCTACCTGCCTGTCACTGGACCAATACCATGCAGTTTTTATCGCTATTGCTCTGTAGTACAGCTTGAGATCAGGGATGCTGATTTCCCCAGAAGTTCTTTTATTGTTAAGGATAGATTTTGCTATCCTGGGTTTTTTGTTGTTCCAAATAAATTTGAGAATTGCTCTTTCTAAGTGTATGAAGAATTGAGTTGGAATTTTGATGGGGATTGCATTGAATTTGTAGATTGCTTTTGACAGGATATCCATTTTTACTATATTAATCCTTCCAATCCATGAGCATGGCAGATCTTTCCACCTTCTGAGGTCTTCTTAGATTTCTTTCTTCAGAGACTTGAAGTTCTTGTCGTACAGATCTTTCACGTGCTTGGTTAGAGTCACACCAAGATACTTTATATTGTTTGTGACAATTGTGAAGGGTGTCATTTCCCTAATTTCTTTCTCAGCCTGTTTATATTTCGAGTATAGGAAGGCTACTGAGTTAATTTTGTATCCAGCCACTTTGCTGAAGTTGTTTATCAGCTGTAGCAGATCTCTGGTGGAGTTTTTCGGGTCACTTAAGTATACCATCATTTCATCTTCATATAGCGATATTTTGGTTTCTTCCTTTCCAATTTGTATCCCTTTGACCACTTTTTGTTGTCTAATTGCTCTAGCTAGAACTTAAGGTACTGTATTGAATAGATAAGGAGAGAGAGGGCAGTCTTTTCTAGTCCCTGATTTTAGTGGGATTGCTTCGAGTTTCTCTCCATTTAGGTTGATATTGGCTACTGGTTTGCTGTATATTGCTTTTACCATGTTTAGATATGGTCCTTGAATTCCTGATCTTTCCAAGCCTTTTATCTTGAAGGGATGTTGAATTTTGTCAAATACTTTTTCAGCATCTAAGGAAACGACCATGTGGTTTTTTTTTTCCATTGAGTTTGTTTATGTAGTGGATTACATTGAAGGATTTCCGGGTACTGAACCATCCCTGCATCCCTGGGTTGAAGCCTACTTGATCATGGTGAATGATCATTTTGATGTGTTCTTGGATTTGGTTTGTGAGAATTTTATTGAGTATTTTTGCATCGATATTCATAAGGGAAATTGGTCTGAAGTTTTCTTTCTTTGTTGGGTCTTTGTGAGGCTTTGGTATCAGTGTAACTGTGGCCTCATAGAATGAATTGGGTAGTGTTCCTTCTGTTTCTATTTTGTGGAATAGATCAAAGAGTATTGGTATTACGTCTTCTTTGAAGTTTTGATAGAATTCTGCACTGAACCCATCTGGTTCTGGGATTTTTTTTGGTTGGGAGACTTTTAATGACTGCTTCTATTTCTTTAAGGGTTATGGGACTGTTTAGATGGTTTATCTGATCCTGACTTAACTTTGGTATTTGGTATCTGTCTATAAACTTGTCCATTTCATTCAGATCTCCCAATTTTGTTGAGTATAGGCTTTAGTAGTAGGATCTGATGATTTTTTGAATTTCCTCAGATTCTGTTGTTATATTTCCCTTCTCATATCTAATTTTGTTTTTTGTATACTGTCGCTGTGCCCTCTGGTTAGTCTGGCTAAGGGATTATCTTGTCGATTTTCTCAAAGAACCAGCTCCTGGTTTTCTTGATTCTTTGTATAGTTTTTTTTAGTTTCAACTTGGTTGATTTCAGCCCTTGATTTGATTATTCCCTGCCCTCTACTCCTCTTGGGTGTATTAGCTTCTTTTTGTTCTAGATCTTTCATGTGTGCTGTTAAGCTGCTAGTATATGCTCTCTCTAATTTCTTTTAAGAATCATTCAGAGCTATGAGTTTTTCTCTTCACACTGCTTTCATTGTGTTCCATAGGTTTGGGTATGTTGTACTTTCATTTTCATTAAATTCTAGGAAGTCTTTAATTTCTTTCTTTATTTCTTCCTTACCAGGTTATCATTAAGTAGAGCATTGTTCAGCTTCCATGTGTATGTGGGCTTTCTGTTGTTGTTGTTGTTGCCATTGAAGACCAGCCTTAATCCGTAGTGATCTGATAGGAGGTATGGGATTATTTCAATCTTCTTATATCTGTTGAGGTCTGTTTTGTGATAGATTATATGATCAGTGTTGGAGAAGGTACCATGAGGTGCTGAGAAGAAGGTATATTCTTTTGATTTAGGATGAAATGTTCTATAGATATCTGTTAAATCCATTTGGTTCATAACATCTGTTAGTTTCACTGTGCTCTGTTTAGCTTGTGTTTCCAAGATCTGTCCATTGATGATAGTGGGGTGTTGAAGTCTCCCACTATTATTGTGTGAGGTGCCATGTGTGCTTTGAGCTTCAGTAAAGTTTCTTTTATGAATGTGGGTGCCCTTGCATTCGAGGCATAGATGTTCAGAATTGAGAGTGCTTCTTGGTAGATTTGTTCTTTGATGAGTAAGAAGTATCCTTCCTTACTTTTTTTTTTGATGACTTTTGGTTGAAAGTTGGTTTTATCCGATATTAGAATGGCTACTCCAGCCTGTTTCTTGGGACCATTTGCCTGGAAAATTGTTTTCCAGCCCTTTATTCTGAGGTAGTGTTTGTCTTTAACATGAAGGTGCATGTCCTGAATGCAGCAAAATGTTGGGTCCTGTTTATGGATCCAGTCTATCAGTCCATGTCTTTTATTGGGGAATCGTGTCCATTGATTGAGTTATTAAGGGATAGTGATTGTTGCTCCCTGTTATTTTCGATGTTATTGTTATGTTTGTGTGGTTTTCTTCTTTTGAGTTTGTTGAAAGACTACTTTCTTGCTTTTTCTAGGGTGTAATTTCCCCCCTTGAGTTGGCTTTTCCATCTATTATTCTCTGTAGGGCTAGGTTTGTCGAAACTTACTGTGCAAATTTGATTTTATCATAGAATATTTTGGTCTCACCATCTATGATTGTTGAGAGTTTTGCTGAGTATAGCAGCCTGGGCTGACATTTGTGTTCTCTTAGGGTCTGTATGAGATCTGCCCAGGATCTTCCAGCTTTCATAGTCTCTGGTGAGAAGTCTGGTGTAATTCTGACAGGTCTGCCTTTAAATGTTATTTGACCTTTTTCCTTTACTGCTTTTAATATTCTTTCCTTATTTTGTGTATTTGGTGTTTTGACTATAATGTGGTGGGAGGAATTTCTTATCTGGTCCAATCTATTTGGAGTTCTGTAAGCTACTTGTATATTTATGTTCATCTCTTTCTTTAGGCTAGGGAAGTTTTCTTCTATAATTTTGTTGAAGATATTTACTGGTCCTTTAAGTGGGGAATCTTCACTCTCTTCTATACCTATTATCCTCAGGTTCTGTCTTCTCATTATATCCTGGATATCCTGGATGTTTTGGATTAGGAGCTTTTTGCATTTCACGTTTTCTTTGACTGTTGTGTCAATGTTTTCTATGGTTTTCTATGGCACCTGAGGTTCTCTCTTCTATCTCTTGTATTCTGTTGGTGATGCTTGCATCTCTGACTCCTGATCTCTTTCCTAGGTTTTCTAACTCCAGGGTTGTCTCCCTTTGTGATTTCTTTATTGTTTCTGTCTCTATTTTTAGATCCTGGATGGTTTTGTTCATTTCCTTCGTCTGTTTGGTTGTGTTTTTCTGTAATTCAGCCTGTTTGATTGTGTTTTCCTGTAATTCTTTAAAGGATTTTTGTGTTTCTTCTTTAATGGCTTCTAGTTGTTTACCTGTGTTCTCTTGTATTTCTTTAAAGGAGTTTATTTATTTCCTTCTTAAAGTCTTTTATCATCATCATGAGATGTGATTTTAAATCAGAGTCTTGCTTTTCTGGTGTGTTGGGGTATCCAGGGCTTGCTGTGGTGAAAACACTGGGTTCTGATTATGCCAAGTAGCCTTGGTTTCTGTTCCTTATGTTCTTGCCCTTGCCTTTCACCATCTGGTTATCTCTGGTGTTAGCTGGTCTTACTCTCTCTGGTTGTAGCTTGTCCTTCCTGCAAGCCTTGGTGTCAATACTCCTTGAAGACCAGTTCTCTCTGAGAGGAATTTCATTTGTAGAGCTGCGGTACAGGGTCAACTCTGGGGTGCAGACAGAAACCAGAAGGATCTTGGCCCCAGCTGTCCCTTGGTTCCTGTGTCCTGATGGCTCTGCAAGGATCCCTCTTGATCCAGTGAATTTGAATAGAAGTGATGTTCTTGCCTGTGCTTGAAGGTGTGTTGGCCCTCCTGGGATACTAGTTCTCTCCTGTCACTATTTGAGTATGGAGCCCTGTGTCACAGGACCTGCTCCCCGGCCACCAAAAGAAACCAGAAGACCACTCCTCAGTCCCTGTGTCCTGGGTATTCCAGGTGGATCCCTCTGAGCAGACAGGCTTGCCCACACTCCTGTGAGTCTAGCTTTCTCCCGGCACTATTTGGCTATGGAGCCCTGGTGGCCCAGGCAGAGGTCTCCGGCCACAGATCGAAACCAGAAGTCTCCTTCTCCGAGCTGTTCCTCAGTCCCTGTGTCTCTAGGATTCTGGATGAGTCCTGCTGAGCAGTGTTGCCACTCTTATCCCCTCTCATAGGCTTTTCCACACTCCTGGGAGGCTAGCTTTCTCCCAAAGCTATTTGGCTATGGAGCCCTGGTGGCCAAGGCAGAGGTCTCCCGCCACAGATTGGTCTTGGGTTTTATAAGAGAGTAGGCCAAACAAGGCATTGGAACCAAGCCAGTAAGCAGCTCCCCTCCTTGGTTTCTGCATCAGCTCCTGCCTCTAGGTTTCTATCTTGCTTAAGTTCTTGTCCTGACTTCCTTCAGTTATGAAAAGTGATATAGAAGTGTAAACAAAATAAACCTCATTTTCTCCAAATTGCTTTTGGTCATGGTATTTCATCATAGTAATAGTAACTGTAACTACAACACTCTTTTCATGATGCCAATGAAGGGAAGCATTGATAGATCTAACTGCTTTATGTATTACATAGCAAAATATCATAAACAAATTTAATGGGTGTCACTAACCAGGAAGAAAAACAAATGCATAGCATATATGACAGATAAAGAAATAATTTCTTCAATATAGAGAAAGCTCCACAAAGCAATCAGAAAAAAAGAACAGCTTAACTTTATAAACAATATAGGCACAAAACAATGGACTCAGATATAAACCCATACAACTATAGCCACCTGTCTTTTGACAAGGTTGCTAAAAGTATACATTGGAGAAAACACAGCCCCTTTAACACATAGCACTGTGAAAACTGGGTATATATGTGCAGAAGAATAAAACTAGATCCCTGTCTCTCATATTGTAAAAAATTAGCTCCAAATGGATCAAAAACTTTAATATAAGATCCAAAATTCAGAAACTGTTAGAGGATCAAGTAGAGAGAAAATACTTCAAGATATAGTCATAGTCAAGGACTTTTTGATCTCAAGAAATTAAAAAAAAACTTCCACAAAGCATAGACAACAACAGAATAATGAGACGGCCTACACAATACAAGAAATCTTTTCTAGCTACACATCCAATAAAGGATTTGTTATGGGTCTGTTGTTATTCAGAGATTCACCAGTATGACAATGAATGAATTTTAACAAAAAAATAAAAAGAGGCTTCTATTAGATAACTAAGACTTGGAATTCTCAAAGTGTATCCCTAAGCTATTGTTAGCTCATGGTTTATAAAGGAAAAACCTACAAGATTACAGTTTTGGGGTCAAATTAACTCTTATCCCTCCTATGTGTAGGCAGAGCTTAACTTTTGTAACAAATGTTTGTAGATGCCTCAGTTATCTTGAATAAGCAAACAGAAGTAGAACTAGCAGTTAGCCTTACGCTATTATCTTTCAAGACTAGCAGAGGCAGTTAAATTTTTATAAGACTTGCAAGACTGGGAAGTTTTAAGAATAGCCCAAATATTCTGAGAAAAAGGAAGTAGGCTGACAGGGTACAGTTTATAAAAACTAGGGACTTACATGCTAGAGGCATTTTTGTTTTACAGATCTTTTAAGCACCGTAATTTAAACTTTAAACATAATGTTCATCATAGCAGATTGTTATCTAGACTATACAAAGAACAAAAACTTTAATAACAAGAAATCAAACAAACCAATTAATATTTGCTATTGAAATAAGCAAGCAGTTCTCAAGAGATGAAGCACAAATGGCCAATAAGCATATGAAAATACACTCAATATCCAAAGACATCAGAGAAACACTAATTAAAACTACGTTGGGATTCAATTTCATCCCAGTCAGATTGGCAGCCTTGAAGGAAACAACAAATGCTTGATAAAAGGTATCCCTTATACACTGTTGATGGTAATATAAATGAATCCTGCCATTGTTGTGTAACAGTTTCTTTTGAGATTGGAACAATTCAACCTGCAAAGAATCTCCTTAAGCAGGAAGGTAAACAACTCAAAACAGCTTCAGTAAGTCTCTGCTACTGATCTGATTCACTAGGCCCCTCATTGCTAGAGTAAGCAATAAAATCTGCAAAGAAGACTCTCAGAGAAGCAAAGTTGCAAAGACTCTCAGACAGGTCAAGCTGCAAAAAAGACTCCAAGACAAGACCAGCTGCCTAGAAGAAACAGAAACAGCTGAGCTTCCTAGAAGAGATTTAGACCAACTACTCACTTGGAAAGGACACTCTCCAATCTGTTGAGCTTACTGCAGGCTGTACAGTGTGCTCCAGGTTCCCAGTTTTTATGAGCTGACAGTGCTGGAGTGGAATTTTGTGATGCAGCTCTCTTTGAATCATTTTTTTTCTCACCCATATTCCTGTAAGTAATCCTAATAAGGCTCACTAATTCACCAAGTTGGACTTGGTGGTATCTGTACTCGGTTTGTTTGTGCGCTCCCTATGTGTAAGACTAGTAAATGTGTGTAGAATCTCCCCAGGAAAAGTTTTGTCATACAGTAACCACTATCAAAATAGATATGCTTTCTCAAAAACTAAAAATAGATCTACTGTACAACAAGGAGCTGTACAATTCCTTGGTATTCATCCAAGGGATTCTAAATTAACATATCACAGAGATAATCTTTATTTTAGTATTATTCACAACAGCTAAGTTTTGTGTCCAACTTAGGTGACTAGATAAAGCAGAAAACTAGATAAAGAAAATGTAGTATGTACAATGTAGTGGTTTGAATAGGAATAGCTCCTATAGGCTCATAGATTTGAATGCTTGGGAAGAGACAAAAAATAGCAGGACAGAATTCATCTTGTCCTTTAAATTCTATTTTAAGCTGTTGTCTTTGGAGAAAACTAGTGTTCTTAGAGTGATATGGCCCCCACCCTTGGGCTCTGGGAAAGAGACCACCAAGTATTTCCAGCAGTCGAAAATAGACATAACAGTTGTGGCCAGCTTGCAACAACAGGAAAAACTGGTCACAATAACAAGATAAGTTAAGAAAACACGAATCATTCCCAAGACAAATGCTCCTTTTTAGATGTGTGGTCTCTCCCTTTGGTCTAAACAAACAATATCAGTTTAAAGGTTAACATCCCTTTACCCATTTACCCAACCATATAATGCCAAGGCTTAGAAACCCCCACTTGAGTTTTTTTCCTTTATAAACCCTTTCCCCTGGAGCTGGAGGTCACTCTCCTTTCCTCTTACATTAAAAAAAAAAAAAAAAAAGAAAAGAAAAGAAAAAAAAAGAAAAGAAAAGAAAAGAAAAGAAAAGAAAAGAAAAGGTTTATGGCCCAAACTCAAGCTTAAATAAAGACTCTCATATACTTACATTAGAGATATGGTTCCTTGTGTTCTCTTTGGTGTTTTTACAATCTGGGCACAACACTTCGTGATTAGGAAGTAGAACTACATGACAGAGATTAGAAGGTATCATCTTCTTGGAGAAAGTGTGTCACTGTGTAGGTGGAATTTTTTTGGTTTTAAAAGCCCAAGCCAGTTCCAGTGTCTCTATCTCTTCTGGTTGCCTGTGGATCCCAGTGTAGAACTCTCAGCTACTTCTCCAGCACCATGACTGTCTGCCTGCTGTCATGCTTCCTGCCACAATGATAAGTGACTGAATCTCTGAACCTATAAGTAAGCCTCAATTAAAATGTTTTCCTTAATAAGGGTTGCCTTGGTCATGGTGTCTCTTCACAGCAATAGAAGACTGATTGATTAAAACATACACAAAATGGAATTTTTAAGCCCTAAAGAATTCTGAATGAAGATATGACAGTTTGATCTGTTGTCTGAAGAAAAATTGATACTATCGCAGACAACTGTATTAAGTGAATTAACGTAATTTCAGTGTGAGAAACAAAGTTAAATGCTGGATGCCATTGTTTATGATTTTGTTCTCCTAAACAAATTTGTTTGACCCAATTGCACCAGATATGTTTGATCACATGTAGGCAGGAGTTACAGAGACAGGAAGTACTTCAGAATATATGCTTGCCCCTGATTGGACCTGGTGGAAATACAATGGTCTTAGGGTTTGCCTTTTTAAGCCTCTACAAACCATGACTCATTGCCATTTTCTGTGAATCTGAGAGTGAACCTGCCCAGAGTCCATCATCCTGGTCAGTATTTAATTAAAGCTTGCTTGAAATTTGGCTCAAAAATTTAGGAACTAGTCTTTCATTCACAAATCTCAGGTTTAATATCAGATAGTCAGCATGTTTTCTGATATTTGTGGTTTTTAGATTTTATATAGATAGATAAAATTATATATGTATGTATGTGTGGCATGAACATAGAAGTGAAACTGTCTCAGAGAACAAAGGGGACAAAGAAGACTGGGGAACAGAAGAAACAGGGTAGAAGGTGGGTATGAGGGGGAATATGTTCAATGTACAATAACTTTATGTAACCCATTACTATATAAAATTAACAAACAGTAATAAAAGCAATATGAATTAAAATAATAAGTTGACAACACAGAAAAACATAGTTCAAGGACATAAATATCAATTCTCAGACAAGGAAATGCAAATGGATTTTAAAGATACATAATGATGTTTTACGTTATTCAGATAAAGACAATTACAAGCTGATACAAGATACCATTTCCTTACTTATATATTTTTCCAGATTTGCATTTTGTAAGTAGTGTGAGTTGGTGAAGAAATCAAGCAATAGGCACAGTCAATTTGTCTGTCAATTTAGATTTACTGTAATACATTTGACAATATCACCAAAACTTAAATGTTGTACCCCTAACTAGCAATTATAATTCCTAAAAATTAAATATGTATAAATGCATATTAACAAAATAGCTTGCTTGAAGATACTATACCATATTATTGCTTTAATAACAAAAAAAAATCCAACAAGTTTACAGGAGATTAGATGAATCAACTATGCTACAATCTCTATAATTGTAATCGAGAACAAGACATAAAATCATAAGGAGCAACAAGAGGTTCTCCTAGTTTGATCTATTGTTGTGTTAAACACCATGACCAGAAACAAGCTGAATAGGAAAAGATTTATTTAAGCTTTCATTTGTAGTCAGTCATGAAAGGAAGTCATGGTAGGAACTCAGGGCAGGAATCTTGAAGCAGGCCATGGAGGATGCTGCTTTTTTGTGTGTTCAGTTTGCTTTCTTATAATCCCATAACACAGGACCACTTGCCCAGGGGTGACATTGCCCAGAGTTGGCTGGACCCTCCCACATCTATCATTAATCAAGAAAACAGGCTAGCCTGCAGGTCAGTCTGATGAAAGACATTTTCTCAATTGAGGTTTCCTCTTTATGAATGACCCTAGATTGTGTAAGGCTAACAAAAAATTAATCAGCACAGAGGTTCTTTGTGTATTGATACAAAACTATACTGTTCACTCAAGACAAATTTGCACTGGAGAATCAGAAGTAGAGTTGTCTAGCATGTACAAGGCCATGGCTTCCAAGCCCAGCACCACAAAAAGAATACCATTTAGACATTCAGTAAGCAGTTACTCAACATCTATTGAATACAGGTGCTGTTCTAGGGAATGGAGATATAGCTAGAAACATGCTAAGCAAAAACATATTCCTAAAGGGCCTTTTATTCTTGTGAGCATAAGTAGGCAAAAACATTGAAAGTCAATTCTGTACTTGGTGAAATTATAATACACATTTCAAAATTTACATAACTGAGCTGGGGTGTTTCTCTATGATAGAACACCTCCCCACCATGTTTGATTCTTAGACCAGCAAAACAAAGCAAGGAATCTTTTCATTTATACCCAAAAAGCTCCTGGAAAGTAATAATCAAAAGAGAAAAAAAAGAGAAATTCCTAGAAGAGAAACTGGGGAAAACTCTCGATCACCTGGGTACGGGGGACAAGTTCCTGAACAGAACACCAGGGGCTTATGCTCTAAGATCAAGAATAGACAAATGGGACCTCATGAAACTGCAAAGCTTCTGTAAGGCAAAGGACACTGTCAATAGGACAAAATGGCAACCAACAGATTGGGAAAAGATCTTAACCAATCCTATGTCCGATAGAGGGCTAATATCCAATATATGCAAAGAACTCAAGAAGTTAGACTCCAAAAAACCAAATAACCCCATAAAAATGGGGAACAGAGCTAAGCAGAGAATTCTCAACTGAGGAAATTCACAGGGCTGAGAAGCACCTAAAGAAATGCTCAACATCCTTAGTCATCAGGGAAATGCAAAT
>JAPYYD010007119.1:0-10552 GCA_028551405.1 Uromys caudimaculatus
TCCAGCAGGAAGGCCCCTCTCCTTCTTCTCTTCACATTTGTTGCATTCACTGAAGTAAAGCAGCAGGAACATATCCAAGAGTACCCAAACCAAGGAGGTGGTGAGAACCACCTTGCAATATGCAAATTTTCTCATGGCACTTTAAGTCAAATGTAAAAATTTAAAATATATATATATACAAATATCATGAAAATTATTCCAATCTGGTTTCATCACAAATCACGGTCATATCCCCAAAGTGGCTTTTCAAATGAATTCATATCACAAATCCACATGTCTCAAATCGCCTCGGCCCGCGCGGCGGCAGGCGCTCCTCAGGCCGGCGCGGGCGGTGGCGGTGCGCTCCCGCGGGCCGCAGCGCGGGCGCTCCTCTCGGGCCGCCGTCCGCCGCGCCGCCTCCTCGGCCTCTGCAAAAGTGTATTTTAATAATATAATGATTTTATAATGTAAGATATTAGTTATCTCTCTTGTAAATTCTGTAACAAGGTTTTTATTTTTCCTCCACCTCAGTTTCTACCTATGGCCATAGGCAAACTTCTCCCTTTCTTCCTGTTTTTCATGGGCCCCTTTTCCTATTGATTGTTTATACATAGGAACTGAAGGAAGATCACAAGGAGATGGAGGAGAGACCTGTGCCTGGGCCACCAGGGTTCCATATCCAAATAGCACAAGGAGAAAGGTCCCCTCCCAGGATTGTGGAAAAGCCATGAGTGGGGTTAGGACTAGCACCACTGCTCAGTGGGACCTGCTCGGAATCCTTGGGACACAGGGACTGAGGAAAAGTCGGGGACAGGAACCTTCTGGTTTCCATCTGTGCAGGGAGACCTCTGCCTGGGCCACCAGGGCTCCATAGCCAAATAGTGCCGGGAGAAAGCTAGCCTCTGAGGCCCTCGGGACACAGGGACTGAGGAAAAGCTTGGGACAGGAGCCTTCCTGTTTCCATCTGTGCAGGGAGACCTCTGCCTGGGCAACCAGGCCTCCATAGCCAAATAGCACCAGGAGAAAGCTACCCTCCCAGGAGTGTGGAAAAGCCATGAGTGGGGTTAAGTCGAGCACCACTGCTCAGCAGGACCCACCCGGAATCCTCAGGACACAGGGACTGAGGAAAAGCTGGGGACAGGAAGCTGCCGGTTTCCATCTGTGGCAGGAGACCTCTGCCCTGGCCACCAGGGCTCCAAAGCCAAATAGCACAAGAAGAAATCTAGCCTCAGAGGCACTCGGGACACAGGGACTGAGGTAAAGCCTGGGACAGGAGCCTTTTGGTTTCCATCTGTGGCTGGGAACCTCAGCCTGGGCCACAGGGTTCCATAGCCAAATAGTGCTGGGAGAAAGCTGGACTCCCAGGAGTGTAGACAAGCCTGTCTGCTCAGAGAGACCCACCTGGAATCCCAGTACACAGTGACTGAGGAGTGGTCTTCTCATTTCTTTCGGTGGGCGGGGAGCTGATCCTGTGACACAGGACTCCATACTCAAATAGTGCCAGAAGAAAGCTGGTATCCCATGAGTACCAACACACCTTCCAGCACAGGCAAGACCACCACTTCTATTCAAATTCCTCAATCACGAGGGACCTTTGCAGAGCCATCAGGACACAGGAACCAAAAGACATCTGGGGACAAGATCCTTCCGGTTTCTGTCTGCACCCCAGAGCTGACCCTGTGCCACAGCTCTCCAAATCCAAACACCTCTCAGAGAGAGCCGGTTTTCAAGGAGTATTGATACAGAGGCTTGCAGGAGGGACAAGCCATAGCCAGAGAGAGTAAGACCAGCTAGCATCAGAGTTAACAAGATGGCGAAGGGCAAGGGCAAGAACATAAGGAACAGAAACCAAGGCTAATTGGCATCATCAGAACCCAGCTCTCCCAACACAGCAAGCCCTGGATACCCCAAAACACCAGAAAAGCAAGACTCAGATTTAAAATGATTTCTCATGATGATGATGATAGAAGACTTTAAGAAGGAAATAAATAACCCCCTTAAAGAAATACAAGAGAACACAGGTAAACAGCTAGAAGCCCTTAAAGAGGAAACTCAAAAATCCATTAAAGAACTACAGGAAAACACAATCAAACAGGCAGAATTACAGGAAAACACATTCAAACAGATGAGGGAATTGGACAAAACCATCCAGGAACTAAAAATAGAAATAGAAACAATAAAGAAATCACAAAGATAGACAACTCTGGAGATAGAAAACCTAGGAAAGAGATGAGGAGTTATTGATGCAAGCATGACCAACAGAATACAAGAGATAGAAGAGAGAATCTCAGGTGCAGAAGATACCATAGAAAACATTGACACAACAGTCAACAAAAATGCAAAATGCAAAAAGCACCTAACACAAAACATCCATGAAATCCAGGACACAATGAAAAGACAGAACCTAAGGATAATAAGTATAGAAGAGAGTGAAGATTTCCAACTTAAAGGACCAGTAAATACCTTCAACAAAATTATAGAAGAAAACTTCCCTAACTTAAAGAAAGAGATGAACATAGACATTCGAGAAGCCTACAGAACTCCAAATAGATTGGACCAGAAAAGAAATTCCTCCTGTCACATAATAGTCAAAACACCAAATGCACAAAACAAGAAAAGAATATTAAAAGCAGTAAGAGAAAAAGGTCAAGTAACATATAAAGGCAGACCTATCAGAATTACACCAGACTTCTCACCAGAGACTATAAAAGCTAGAAGATCCTGGAAAGATCTCATACAGACCCTAAGAGAACACAAGTGCCAGCCCAGGCTAATATACCCAACAAAACTCTCAATTACCATAGATGGTGAAACCAAGATATTCCATGACAAAACCAAATTTACACAATATCTTTCCACAAACCCAGCACTACAAAGGATAATAGTTGGAAAAAACCAACACAAAAAACTACATCCTAGAAAAAGCAAGAAAGTAATCGTCAACAAACCCAAAAGAAGATAGCCACAAAAACATGAAAATAACATGAAAAATAACAGGAAGCAACAATCACTATTCCTTAATATCTCTTAACATCAATGGACTCAATTCCCCAATAAAAAGACATTGACCGACTGGATCCATAAAGAGGACCCAGCAGTTTGCTGCATTCAAGAAAAGCACCTCCATGTCAAAGACAAATACTACCTCAAAGCAAAGGGATGGAAAACAATTTTCCAGGCATATGGTCCCAAGAAACAGGCTGGAGTAGCCATTCTAATATCGGATAAAATCGACTTTCACCCAAAAGTCATCAAAAAAAGATAAGGAAGGACACTTCATACTCATCAAAGGAAAAATCTACCAAGAAGAACTCTCAATTCTGAACATCTATGCTCCAAATGCAAGGGCACCCACATTCATAAAAGAAACTTTACTGAAGCTCAAAGCACACATTGCGTCTCACACAATAATAGTAGGAGACTTCAACACCCCATTATCATCAATGGACAGATCTTGGAATCACAAATTAAACAGAGACACAGTGAAACTAAGAGATGTTATGAACCAAATGGATTTCACAGATATCTATAGAACATTTCATCCTAAATCAAAAAAATATTCCTTCTTCTCAGCACCTCATGGTACCTTCTCCAAAATTGACCACATAATCGGTCACAAAACAAACCTCAACAGATACAAGAAGATTGAAATAATCCCATGCCTCCTATCAGATCACTATGAATTAAGGCTGATCTTCAATGGCAACATTAACAACAGAAAGCCCACATACACATGGAAGCTGAACAATGCTCTACTCAATGACAATTTGGTCATGGAAGAAATAAAGAAAGAAATTAAAGACTTCCCAGAATTTAATGAAAATGAAAGTACAACATACCCAAACTTATGGGACACAATGAAAGCAGTGTTAGGAGGAAAACTCAGAGCTTTGAGTGCCTCCAAAAAGAAACTGAGCATACACTAGCAGCTTAACAGCACACCTGGAAGCTCTAGAACAAAAAGAAGCTAACGCACCCAAGAGGAGTAGAAGGCAGGAAATAATCAAATTCAGGGCTGAAATCAACCAAGTAGAAACAAAAAGAACTATACAAAGAATCAACAAAACCAGGAGTTGGTTCTTTGAGAAAATCAACAAGATAGATAAACCCTTAGCGGGACTAACAAGAGGGCACAGAGACAGTATTCAAATTAACAAAATTAGAAATAAAAAGGGAGATATAACAACAAATTCGGAGGAAATTCAAAAAATCATCAGATCCTATGACCAAAGCCAATACTCATGAAAACTGGAAAATCTGGATGAAATGGACAATTTTCTAGACAGATACGAAATACCAAACTTAAGACAGGTTAGGATAACCATCTAAACAGTCCCATAATGCCTAAAGAAATAGAAGCAGTCATTAATAGCCTCCCAACAACAACAACAAAAAAAAGCCCAGGACCAATGGGTTCACTGCAGAATTCTAACAGACCTTCAAAGAAGACCTAAGACCAATACTCTTCAATCTATTCCACAAAATAGAAACAGAAGGAACACTACCCAATTCCTTCTATGAGGCCACAGTTACACTGATATGAAAACCTCACAAAGACCCAACAAAGAAAGAAAACTTCTGACCAATTTTCCTTATGAATATCGATGAAAAAATACTCAATAAAATTCTCAAAAAGAATCCAAGAACACATCAAAACGATCATTCATCATGATCAAATAGGCTTCATCCCAAGGATGCAGGGATGGTTCAATACCCGGAAATCCATCAATGTAATTCACTACATAAACAAACTCAAAGAAAAAAACCACATGGTCATTTCCTTAGATGCTGAAAAAGCATTTGACAAAATTCAACATCCCTTCATGGTAAAAGTCTTGGAAAGATCAGGAATTCAAGGCCTATACCTAAACATAGTAAAAGCAATTTACAGCAAACCGGTAGCCAACATCAAACTAAATGGAGAGAAACTTGAAGCAATCCCACTAAAATCAGGAACTAGACAAGGCTGCCCTCTCCGTCCCTATCTATTCAATATAGTAATTGAAATTCTAGCTAGAGCAATTAGACAACAAAAGGATGTCAAAGGGATAAAAATTGGGAAGGAAGAAATCAAAATTTCACTATTTGCAGATAGTATATTTAAGTGACCCGAAAAACTCAACCAGAGAACTCCTGCAGCTGATAAACAACTTCAGCAAAGTGGCCGGATAAAAAAATGAACTCAAACAAATCAGTAGCCTTCCTATACTAGAAGAATGAAGAGGCTGAGAAAGAAATTAGGGGAATGACACCCTTCACAATTGTCACAAACAATTTAAAGTATCTTGGTTTGGCTCTAAGCAAACAAGTAAAAGATCTGTATGAAAAGAACTTCAAGTCTCTGAAGAAAGAAATCAAAGAAGACCTCAGAAGATGGAAAGATCTCCCACGCTCATGGATTGACAGGATTAATATAGTAAAAATGGCCATCCTGACAAAAGCAATCTACAAATTCAATGCAATCCCCATCAAAATTCCAACTCAGTTCTTCAGTGACTTAGAAAGAGCAATTCTCAAATTCATTTGGAATAACAAAAAACCCAGGACAACAAAAGCTATTCTCAATAACAAAAGAACTTCTGGAGGAATCAGCATCCATGACCTAAAACTGTTCTACAGAGCAATAGTGATAAAAACTGCATGGTGTTGGTACAGTGACAGGCAGGTAGATCAATGGAATAGAATTGAAGACCTACAAATGAACCTATGCACCTACAGTCACTGGATTTTCGACAAAGGAGCTAAAACCATCCAGTGGAAAAAGTTAGCATTGTCAACAAATGGTGTTGGCTCAACTGGCAGTCTACCTGTAGAAGAATGCAAATTGATCCATTCCTATCTCCCTATACAAAGCTCAAGTCCAAGTGGATCAAGGACCTCCACATAAAACCAGATACATTGAATCTAATAGAAGAGAAAGTGGGGGAAAGTCTCAGACACATGGGTAAGATCAAAAGTCTCAGACACATGACTAAGATCAAAAAATCAGGTGACAGCAGATGCTGGTGAGGATGTGGAGAAAAAGGAACATTCCTCCATTGTTGGTGGGACTGCAAGCTGGTACAACCACTCTGGAAATCAGTTTGGCGGACACTCAGAAAAATGGACGTAATACTACTTGAGGACCCAGCTATACCACTCCTGGGCATATACCCAGAAGATGCTCCAACATGGAATAAGAATACATGCTCCACTATGTTCATTGCAGCCATATTTATTATACCCAGAAGATAGAAACAACCCAGATGTCCCTCAGCAGAGGAATGGATATAGAAAGTGTGGCACATTTACACAATGGATTACTACTCAGCTATTAAAATCAATGACTTAATGAAATTTGCAGGCAAATGGATGGAACGTGAAAATATCATCCTGAGCAAGGTAACTCAGTCACAAAAGAACGAACATGGTAGGTACTCACTGATAAGTGGATATTAGCCCAAAAGTTCAAAATACCCAAGTTTCACTTCACAGTAACTTTGAACTGAGTGTATGGTCCCAGATGGAGGAGTTGGAGAAGGGACTGAAGGAGCTGAGAGAGTTTACAACCCCATCGAGGGAGCAACAATGTCAACTGGCCTGACCCCCCGGTACTTCTGGAGACTGGACCACCAACCAAAGAATACACATGGAGGGACCCATTGTTCAGATCACATATGTGGCAGAGGAGGGCCTTGTTGGCCATCGGGGGAGGCAGGCCTTTGGGCCTGAGAGTGTTAGAGGTCCCAGTAAAGGGGAATGCCAAGTTGGGAAGAGGAGAGTGGGTTTGTGGGTGGGTGGGGTAATACCCTCATAGAGGCAGGGGAGGGGGAAGGAGATAGGCTGTTTCCAAAGTGGAGACCTGGAAAGGTGGAAACATCTGAAATGTAAATAAAGTATCAAAAAAATTTTAAAAAAAAGATTAAGTCTTTAGAATACAGTTAGAAATTGTATGGGTTTAGGAAAATGGAAGTAATAAGGTCTCTCCAAAGATGATACCAAAAGACTTGCTAACATGGAAGGGGGAAAGCTCATAAAGACTCTACCCTATACATATGCAAACAGGAATCTGAGGAATACTGAGTGCAGGGGAAATGGTCTTCCCCAGGGAAGAGTACATTTGATTAGCTAATAACAAATAGTCAACACCTGAAACATACATACAAGTAACATTATATAAACTGATCAGGTTGTACTTCTGTATTTAGGAACACACACGCGCGCGCACACACACACACACGTAAAAACAACAACAGAAAAAGAGGCCATGAGCTTGAAAGAAAGTAAGGGGATTTGTGGGAAGGAGGGAAGGAAAGGCAGAAATGATGGAAATTATATTATAATTTCAAAAGGTAGAAAATAGGCTTTGTATCTATCTGAGCAGAGAGTTTTCAAGAGAAGAAAATAAAAATGGCTAGCAAATATCTGTCAGAGTGTTCAACATTGCTAGTTTTGAGATCTCCTCTTATGCCAGACAGAATGGCTAAGATCAAGAACACACCTCTCAACAACTTCTAGCAAAGATAGAAGGAAAAGAGTCAACCCCTGGGAGGTGGCCATGTTCCAGGGCATGGCTGCACACCGAGGAGGATATGCGCAGCACAAATTGGACTTCATGGGTTTCAAGTCACAGGAAGAAGACACAGAATTCAGTTTACAGGGAAATGGAGTGTAGATCTGGGAAGAACTGGGAGGGGATGAATATATTCAAAACACATTGTATTAAATTCTCAAAGAACTCTTAACAGTAACTGACAAGCAGATTTAAATACCAAAACTCTTTACAATGTATTCCCTCATTTTAGGGGTGAAAATGGTTTCTTGGGTAAAGAGGGAAAAGGCCACAGTCTAAAAATCCTAGGTCAGAAGGAAGGAGGACAATGTAGATAGAAAAAACAGGCTTGAAACTAGGGTAAAGTTCAGTGAGATGGAGTGTAAATTCTTCCGTTCCCCTTTGCACTAGTTTTGGACAGAGCATAGGATTTAAGAGAGAAAGAAAATACCTTTGGCCCTAGGGGTTGAGAAATAAATCCCTTGGTATTAGAAAAGGCAGAGGAGAAGCCTTTGAGAGCATGTCAGCAGATTCTGGGGGAGGGGCCTTGTAGTCCCAGAGGGAAGGTTCCCAGTACCATCAAGGGCTCTCAATGGTTGTGTTCCTTTGAACAATACCACTTGGACTCTCTGTTATCAGTTTCCTATCACTGAAATAAGGGCAAGGGTACAACCAATCATATCTATTGAACATCTGATAAACTAGACTGAGTTCTTTTAAGTCAAGGTTCATGTCTGTTTTTCTTGTGCTGTGCACGTCCCTTACTACCCTGCCAGGCACACGGCAGGTGCTTAGTGGAGTATGAATAGCAAAATAGCTGACTAGACATATCTGCCCCGTTTCCATCCATAACAAGGTCCAAAACCAAGAAAAAGCAAGCATTGTTCCACTGGAATATTACACAGAGCCCAGAGACCCGGAATGTCTTTATAAAGAGGGAAATAGAGCACACAACATCTACTGTTATAGATCCCCGAATGAAATCAAACTGTAGGGAATGCATACGTCTTAGTGTCCAGCAGTTTCTGTTTGAACCACAGGCACCTAAAATATTGCCCTTAGAGAAGCCCAAGCTCAGTTTGCAGGACCATCAGGTAATCTTTTACTTGCAGCACTAACTCAGGCCACCACTCAAGCTTCTCCTACACAGCATTAACTTGAGCTCCACCCTTACCCCAGCATCCCATGATATGTCCAGCCAGCACCAATCAACTCCCTAAATTTCCACAAAGCAGCCATGCAGCCTGCTCTGGGCATCTAAGCCTACCAAGGCCATAGGAAACAGCTAAGAGACCCTTCCCTCCTATAAGAAGCTCTAGAGGTAACTGGGCAGCCTACCCTGAACAACTCAGTGAGTAAAGTCCCCCTAGAGTATGCAGCCAATGAACATTATCTGGTCTCCTACCTGGGACTACTATGTGTACCTCAGCCCAGGCATGATCCCGAGACTATCAGGAGAAGTGAGAAAACCCTGAATAAATGAACTCTGGAGTGAATGTGTTCTGTTGACATGAGTGTGACCGTATCAATTGAGGAATAACGACTAGCCAAGAGCAATAAAAGAAATTTTCAACATCCTTAGTCATCAGGAAAATGCAAATCAAAAAGACCCTGAGATTCCACTTCACACTAATCGGAACGGTTAAGATAAAAAACTCAGGTGACAGCAGATGCTGGCGAGGATGTGGAGAAAGAGGGACACTCCTCCATTGTTGGTGGGAATGCAAGCTGTTACAACCACTCTGGAAATCAGCCTGGAAGTTCCTGAGAAAATTGGACATAGTACTACCTGAGGACCCAGCTATACCACTCCTGGGCATATACCCAAAACATGCTCCAACATATATCAAGGACAAAGCTCGATTATGTTCATAGGAGCCTTATTTATAACAGCCAGAAGTTGGAAAGAACCCAGATGTCCTTCAACAGAGGAATGGATACAGATAATGTGGTACATTTACACAATGGAATTCTACTCAGCTATTAAAAACAATGACTTCATGAAATTTGCAGGCAAATGGATGGAACTTGAAAATATCAACCTGAGTGAGGTAACCAAATCACAACAGAACACACATGGTATGTACTCACTTATAAGTGGATATTAGCCCAAAAGCTCGGAATACCCATGATACAATTCACAGACAACATGAAGCTCAAGAAGAAGGAAGACCAAAGTATGGGTGCTTCCATCCTTCTTAGAAAGGAGAACAAAATACTCACTGGAACAAATATAGAGACAAAGTGTAGAGCAGAGACTAAAGAAAGGGCCAACCAGAGACTATTCCACTTGGGGATCCATCCCATATACAGTCACCAAACCCAGACACTATTGTGGATGACAAGAAGTGCTTGCTGATAAGAGCCTGATATGTTGTCTCCTGAGAGTCTCTGCCGGAGCCTGACAAATACAGAGGTGTATGCTTGCAGTCAACCATTGGACTTAGCATGGGGTCCCTATTGGAGGAGTTAGAGAAAGGATTGAAGGAGCTGAAGGGGTTTGCAACCCCATAGGAAGAACAACAATATCAACAAATATCAGACCAGAACCAGAACTCTCAGGGCCTAAACCACCAACCAAAGAGCACACGTGGAGGGACCCATGGCTCCAGCTGCATATGTACCAGAGGATGGCCTTGTCAGGCATCAATGGGAGAAGATGGCACCAGTGTAGGGGAATGCCAGGGCAGGGAGGTGGGAGTGGGTGAGTGAATGGGGGAGCACCCACATAGAAGCAGGGAGTGGGGGATGGGATAAGGGGGTTCTGGAGGAGAAACTGGAAAAGGGGCTAACATTTGAAATGTAAATAAATAAACTATCCAATAAAAAAGAAAGGAAATACAGATCATTAAAAAAAGAAGCCACAGAGGACTTAATAAGTAAACTAAAGATACAGTTGAGTCACAGTAGCAGATTACATCACACAGAAGTAAGAATAGTGAGTTTGAAGACAGGCTTTTGAGATAACCCAGCCAGACAAAAGAAAATTAAATAAGAAAAAGTCCAAAAATATATGTATAACCAACAAGATACTAATAAGTG
>JAPYYD010007120.1:0-10552 GCA_028551405.1 Uromys caudimaculatus
GTTCCTTGACTACTTTGTCGATAATTTATTTGTTTTTGACTACTTTGTCTATGATTTGTGTGTTCCCTGACTCTTTTGTCTATGATTTGTCTGTTTCTTGACTACTTTGTCTATGATTTGTCTGTTCCTTTACTACTTTGTCTGTGATTTGTCTGTTCCTTGACTACTTTGTCTTTGATTTGTCTGTTCGTTGACCTCTTTATCTATGATTTGTCTGTTTCTTGATTCCTTTGTCTATGATTTGTCTGTTCCTTGACTACTTTGTGTATGAATTGTCTGTTCCTTGAATACTTTGTCTATGATTTGTCTATTCCTTGACTTCTTTGTCTATGATTTGTCTGTTCCCTGATTATTTTGTCTATGATTTCTTTGTTCCTTGACTACTTTGTCTATGATTTGTTTGTTCCTTGACTGCTTTGTGTATGATTTGTCTGTTCCTTGAATACTTTGTCTATGATATGACTCTTCCTTGACTTCTTTGTCTATGATTTGTCTGTTCCCTGATTATTTTGTCTATGATTTGTCGGTTCCATGACTACTTTGTCTATGATTTGTCTGTTCCTTGAATACATGGTCTATGGTTTCTTTGTTTTTGATTTCTTTGTCTATGATTTTTGTGTTCCTTGACTTTTCGTCTATAATTTGTATGTTTTTTGACAAATTTGTCTCTGATTTGTCTGTTCCTTGACTACTTTTTCTATGATTTGTCTGTTCCTTGACTACTTTGTTTATGATTTATCTGTTCCTTAACTAATTCGTCTATAACTTGTCTGGTCCTTGTTTACTTTGTCTATGATTTGTCTGTTCCCTGATTATTTTGTCTATGATTTGTCTGTTCTTGACTACTTTGTCTATGATTTGTCAGTTCCTTGACTACTTTGTCTATGATTTGTTTTTTCCTTGACTACTTTGTCGATAATTTATTTGTTTTTGACTACTTTGTCTATGATTTGTGTGTTCCCTGACTATTTTGTCTATGATTTGTCTGTTTCTTGACTACTTTGTCTATGATTTGTCTGTTCCTTTACTACTTTGTCTGTGATTTGTCTGTTCCTTGACTACTTTGTCTTTGATTTGTCTGTTCGTTGACCTCTTTATCTATGATTTGTCTGTTTCTTGATTACTTTGTCCATGATTTGTCTGTTCCTTGACAACTTTGTGTATGAATTGTCTGTTTCTTGACTACTTTGTGTATGATTTGTCTCTTCCTTGATTTCTTTGTCTATGATTTGTCTGTTCCCTGATTATTTTGTCTACGATTTCTTTGTTCCTTGACTACTTTGTCTATGATTTGTCTGTTCCTTGATACTTTGTCTATGATATGTCTCTTCCTTGACTTCTTTGTCTATGATTTTTCTGTTCCCTGATTTCTTTGTCTATGATTTGTCTGTTACATGACTACTTTGTCTATGATTTGTCTGTTCCTTTACTACTTTGTCTGTGATTTTTCTGTACCTTGACTACTTTGTCTATGATTTGTCTGTTCCTTGACTACTTTGTGAATGAATTGTCTGTTACTTGAATACTTTGTCTATGATTTGTCTCTTCCTTGACTTCTTTGTGTATGATTTGTCTGTTCCCTGATTATTTTGTCTATGATTTCTTTGTTCCTTGACTACTTTGTCTATGATATGTCTCTTCCTTGACTTCTTTGTCTATGATTTGTCTGTTCCCTGATTATTTTGTCTATGATTTGTCGGTTACATGACTACTTTGTCTATGATTTGTCTATTCCTTGAATACATTTTCTATGGTTTCTTTGTATTTGATTTCTTTGTCTCTTATTTTTGTGTTCCTTTACTACTTCGTCTATAATTTGTATGTTTTTTGACTAATTTGTCTATGATATGACTGTTCCTTGACTACTTTCTCTATGATTTGTCTGTTCCTTGACTACTTTGTGTATGAATTGTCTGTTCCTTGAATACTTTGTCTATGATTTGTCTCTTCCTTGACTTCTTTGTCTATAATTTGTCTGTTCCCTGATTATTTTGTCTATGATTTCTTTGTTCATTGACTACTTTGTCTATGATTTGTCTGTTCCTTGACTATTTTGTGTATGATTTGTCTGTTCCTTGAATACTTTGTCTATGATATGTCTCTTCCTTGACTTCTTTGTCTATGATTTTTCTGGTCCCTGATTATTTTGTCTCTGATTTGTCTGTTACATGACTACTTTGTCTATGATTTGTCTGTTCCTTGAATACATTGTCTACAGTTTCTTTGTTTTTGATTTCTTTGTCTATGTTTTTTGTGTTCCTTTACTACTTCGTCTATAATTTGTATGTTTTTTGACTAATTTGTCTCTGATTTGTCTGTTCCTTGACTACCTTGTCTATGATTTGTCTGTTCCTTGATTACTTTGTCTATCATTTGTCTGTTCCTTGCCTACTTTTTCTCTGCTTTGTCTGTTTCTTGACTACTTTGTCGATAATATATTTGTTTTTGACTACTTTGTCTATGATTTCTCTGTTCCCTGACTATTTTGTCTATGATTTGTCTGTTCCTTGACTAATTTGTATGATTTTTCTGTTCCATTACTACTGTGTCTGTGATTTATCCGTTCCTTGCCTACTTTGTCTATGATTTCTCTGTTCTCTGACTACTTTTCTATTATTAGTCTTTCCTTGATTACTTTGTCTATAATTTGTCTGATCTTTGACTACTTTGTGTATGATTTATCTGTTCTTTGACTACTTTGTCTATGATTTTTCTGTTCCTTGAATACATTGTCTACGAATAGCCTATTCCTTGTCTACTGTGTCTATGATTTGTTTGTTCCTTGATAACTTTGTCTATGGTTTGTTTGGTTTTGATTTCTTTGTCTATGGTTTTTGTGTTCCTTGACTACTTTGTCTATAATTTGTTTGTTTTTTGACTAATTTGACTATGATTTCTTTTTTCCTTCACTACTTTTTCTAAGTTTTGCTCGTTTTTTGACTACTTTGTATATGATTTGTCTGTTCCTTGACTTCTTTGACTATGGTTTGTTTTTTTTTTTTTATTTCTTTTTCTATGAGTTTTGTGTTCCTGAATGCTTCCTCTATAATTTGTTTGTTTTTTTACTAATTTGCCTACGATTTGTTTGTTCCTTGACTTCTTTGTGTATATTTTGCTGGTTTTTTGACTTCTTTGTCTATGATTTGTATGTTCCTTGAATACTTTGTCTATGAATTGTCTGTTCCTTGAATACTTTGTCTATGGTTTCTTTGTTTTTGATTTCTTTGTCTATGATTTTTGTGTTCCTTGAAGAGTTCGTCTATAATTTGTTTTTTGACTAATTTGTCTATGATTTCTCTGTTCATTGACTACTTTGTCTATAATTTTTCTGTTCCCTGATCATTTTGTCTATGATATATCTGTTCCTTGACTACTTTTTCTATGATTTGTCTGTTCTTTGACTACTTTGTCTATGATTTGTTTGTTCCTTGACTACTTTGTCTATGATTTGTCTGTTCCCTCACTATTTTGTTTATGATTTTCTGATCCTGGACCACTTTGTCTGTGATTTGTCTGTTTCTTGACTACTTTGTCTATGATTTGTCTTTTCCTTGACTACTTTTTCTATGATTTGTCTGTTCTTTTTCTACTTTGTCAATGATTTGTTGTTCCTTTACTACTTTGTATATGATTTGTCTGTTCCTTCACTGCTTTGTCTAAGATTTATCTGTTCCTTCAATAATTTGTCTATAATTTGCCTCTTCCTTGACTACTTTGTCTCAAGTTTGTTTGTTTTCGGTTTCTTATTCTATGATTTATGTTTTCCTTGCATGCTTCCTCTATACTTTGTTTTTTTACTAATTTGCATATGATTTGTTTTTTCCTTGACTACTTTGTGCATGTTTTGTTGGTTTTTTGACTACTGTGTCTATGATAGTTATGATCCTTGAATACATTGTCTATAATTTCTCTGTTCCTTGAATACTTTGTCTATGGTTTCTCTCTTCCTTTCCTAGTTTGTTTACAATTTGTTTGTTTTTGACTACTTTGTCTATGATTTGTCTGTTCCCTGACTATTTTGTCTATGTTTTGTCTGTTACTTGACGACTTTGTCTATGCTTTTTCTGTTCCTTGACTTCTTTGTCTATGTTTTTTCTGTTCCTTGACTGCTTTTTCTATGATTGGTTTGATTTTGACTACTTTGTCTATGATTTGTGTGTTCCTGTACTACTTTGTCTATGATTTCTCTGTTCCTTGATGACTTTGTCTATAAGATGTCTGTTCCTTGACATCTTTGCCTATGATTTGAATGTTCCTTGAATAAGTTGTCTATAATTTGTCTGTTCCTTGACTACCTTGTGTATGAATTGTCTTTTCCCTGCCTATTTTGTCTAGGATTTGTCTGTTCCTTGATGACTTTGTCTCTGATCTCTCTGTTCCTTGATTTCTTTTTCTATGATTTGTCTGTTCCTTGATTTCTTTGTCTATGATTTATCTGTTCCTTAACTAATTTGCTATAATTTGTCTGTTCCTTCTTTACTTTGTCTATGATTTGTCTGTTCCCTGATTATTTTGTCTAGGATTTGTCTGTTCCTTGACATCTTTGTCTCTGATTTGTCTGTTCCTTGACTTCTTTTTCTATGATTTGTCTTTTCCTTGACCTCTTTATCTATGATTTGTCTGTTTCTTGATTACTTTGTCTATAATTTTTCTGTTCCTTGACTACTTTGTGTATTATTTGTCTGTTCCCTGACTATTTTGTCTATGATTTGTCTGTTCCTTGACTTTTTTGTCTATGATTTGTCTGTTCCCTGATTATTTTGTCAATGATTTGTTTGTTCCTTGACCAATTTGTCTATGATTTGTTTACTCCTTGAATATTTTGTCTATGATTTGTCTGTTCCTTGACTACTTTGTGTAAAATTTGTCTGTTCCCTGACAATTTTGTCTATGATTTGTCTGTTCCTTGACTTCTTTGTCTATGATATGTCTGATATCTGATTATTTTGTCTATGATTTGTTTGTTCCTTGAACACTTTGTCTATGATTTGCCTGTTCCTTGACTACTTTGTCTATGATTTATCTATTCCTTAACTAATTTGTCTATAATTTGTAGTTCCTTGTTTACTTTGTCTATGATTTGTCTGTTCCCTGATTATTTTGTCTGTTCCTTGACTACTTTTTCTATGCTTTGTCTGTTCATTGACTACTTTGTTGATAATTTATTTGTTTTTGACTTCTTTGTCTATGATTTCTCTGTTCCCTGACTATTTTGTCTATGATTTGTCTGTTCCTTGACTAACTTGTATGATATTTCATTTTATTTATGACTTTGTCTGTGATTTGTCCGTTTCTTGACTACGCTGTCTATGATTTGTCTGTTCCTTGACTACTTTGTCTATTATTTGTCTTTCTTTGATTATTTTGTCTATACTTTGTCTGATCTTTGACTTTGTGTATGATTTATCTGTTCCTTGAATACTATGTCTATGAATTGTCTATTCCTTGACTACTTTGTATATGATTTGTCTGTCCCTTGACAACTTTGTCTATGGTTTGTTCGTTTTTGATTTCTTTGTCTATGATTTTTGTGTGCCTTGACGACTTCGTCTATAATTTGTTTGTTTTTTGACTAATTTGACTATGATTTGTTTTTTCCTTCACTACTTTGTCTAAGTTTTGCTGGTTTTTTTACTACTTTGTCTATGATTTGTATGTTCCTTGAATACTTTGTCTATAATTTGTCTGTTCCTTGACTACTTTATATATTATTTGTCTGTCCCTGAATATTTTCTCTATGATTTGTCTGTTTCTTGACGACTTTGTCTACAAGATGTCTGTTCCTTGACTTCTTTGTCTATGATTTGTCTGTTCGTTGATTACTTTAACTATGATTTGTTTGATTTTGACTACTTTGTCTATGATTTGTGTGTTCCTCTACTACTTGGTCTATGATTTGTCTGTTCCTTGACTACTTTGTCTATGATTTGTCTGTTCCTTGACTACTTTGTCTATGGTTTCTCGGTTCCTTTACTATTTTTTTATAATTTGTTTGTTTTTGAGTACTTTGTCTTTGATTTGTCTGTTCCTTGACTATTTTGTCTATGATTTGTCTGTTCCTTGACAACTTTGTCTATAATATGTCCTGTAGTACTTTGCCTATGATTTCTCTGTTCCTTGACGACTTTGTCTATAAGATATCTGTTCCTTGACTTCTTTGCCTATGATTTGAATGTTCCTTGAATAAGTTGTCTAAAATTTGTCTCTTACTTGACTACCTTGTGTATGATTTGTCTTTCCCTGACTACTTTTTCCATGATTTTTCTGTTCCTTGACCTCTTTGTCTTTGATTTGTCTGTTTCTTGATTACTTTGTCTAAAATTTGTCTGTTTCTTGACTACTTTGTCTATGATTGGTCTGTTCCCTGATTATTTTGTCTAAAATTTGTCTGTTTCTTGACTACTTTGTGTATGATTTGTCTGTTCCCTGATTATTTTGTCTATGATTTGTCTGTTCTTTGACTTCTTTGTCTATGATTTGTCTGTTCCCTGATTATTTTGTCTATGATTTCTTTGTTCCTTGACTACTTTGTCTATGATTTGTCTGTTCCTTGACTACTTTGTGCATGATTTGTCTGTACCTTGAATACTTTTTCTATTATTTGTGTCTTCCTTGACTTCTTTGTCTATGATTTGTCTGTTCCCTGATTATTTTGTCTATGATTTGTCTGTTCCATGAATACTTTTTCTATGATTTTTCTGTTCCTTGAATACATTGTCTATGGTTTGTTTGTTTTGTTTTCTTTGTCTAAGATTTTTGTGCTCCTTGAATACTTCGTCTATAATTTGTATGTTTTTTGACTAATTTGTCTATGATTTCTCTGTTCCTTGACTACTTTTTCGATAATTTATTTGTTTTTGGTTACTTAGTCTATGATTTCTCTGTTCCCTGACTATTTTGTCTATGATTTGTCTGTTCCTTGACTAATTTGTATGATTTTTCGGTTCCCGTACTACTTTGTCTGCGATTTGTCCGTTTCTTGACTACTTTGTCTATGATTTCTCTGTTCCTTGACTACTTTGTCTATTATTAGTCTTTCCTTGATTACTTGTCTATAATTGGTCTGACCTTTGACTACTTTGCGTATGATTTATCTGTTCCTTGACTACTTTGTCTATGATTTGTCAGTTCTTTGAATACTATGTCTATGAATTGTCTATTCCTTGACTACTTTGTCTAAGATTTTTCTCTTCCTTGACTACTTTGTCTATTATTTGTCTTTCCTTGATTATTTTCTCTATAATTTGTCTGATCTTTGACTTTGTGTATGATTTACCTGTTCCTTGAATCCTATGTCCTAGAATTGTCTATTCCTTGACTACTTTGTCTATGATTTGTCTGTTCCTTGACAACTTTGTCTATGGTTTGTTCGTTTTTGATTTCTTTGTCTATGATTTTTGTGTGCCTTGACGACTTCATCTATAATTTGTTTGTTTTTGGACTAATTTGACTATGATTTGTTTTTTCCTTCACTACTTTGTCTAACTTTTGCTGGTTTTTTGACTACTTTGTCTATGATATTTATGTTCCTTGACTACTTTGTCTATAATTTGTCTGTTCCTTGACTACTTCATGTATTATTTGTCTGTCCCTGACTATTTTCTCTATGATTTGTCTGTTTCTGGACGACTTTGTCTACAAGTTGTCTGTTCCTTGATTCTTTGTCTATGATTGTCTGTTCGTTGATTACTTTAACTATGATTTGTTTGATTTTGACTACTTTGTCTATGATTTGTGTGTTCCTTTACTACATGGTCTATGATTTGTCTGTTCTTTGACTACTTTGTCTAAGATTTGTCTGTTCCTTGACTACTTTGTCTATGGTTTCTCTGTTCCTTTATTACTTTTTTATATTTTGTTTGTTTTTGAGTACTTTGTCTATGAATTTTCTGTTCCCTGACTATTTCGTCTATGATTTGTCTGTTCCTTGACAACTTTGTCTATGATTTGTGTGTTCCTTGACTTCTTTGTCTATGTTTTGTGTGTTCTTTGACTACTTTGACTATGTTTTTTTTGATTTTGACTACTTTGTCTATGATTTGTGTGGTCCTGTAGTACTTTGTCTATGATTTCTCTGTTCCTTGACGACTTTGTCTATAAGATGTCTATTCCTTGACTTCTTTGCCTATGATTTGAATGTTCCTTTAATAAATTGTCTATAATTTGTCTCTTCCTTGACTACCTTGTGCCTGATTTGTCTGTTCCCTGACTACTTTTTCCATGATTTGTCTGTTCCTTGACCTCTTTGTCTATGATTTGTCTGTTTCTTGATTACTTTGTCTATAATTTGTGTGTTCCTTGACTATTTTGTCTATGATTTGTCTGTTCTTTTACTTCTTTGTCTATGATTTGTCTGTTCCCTGATTATTTTGTCTATGATTTCTTTGTTCCTTGACTACTTTGTCTATGAATTTTCTGTTTCTTGAATACTTGTCTATGATTTGTCTGTTCCTTGACTACTTTGTGTATGATTTGTCTGTTCCTTGAATACTTTGTCTATTATTTGTCTCTTCCTTGACTTCTTTGTCTATGATTTGTCTGTTCCCTGATTATTTTGTCTATGATTTGTCTGTTCCATGAATACTTTTTCTATGATTTTTCTGTTCCTTGAAAACATTGTCTATGGTTTGCTTGTTTTTGTTTTCTTTGTCTAAGATTTTTGTGTTCCTTGACTACTTGTCTATAATTTGTATGTTTTTTTACTAATTTGTCTATGATTTCTCTGTTCCTTGACTACTTTTTCTATGATTTGTCTGTTCCTTGACTACATTGTGTGTGATTTGTCTGTTCCTTGACTACTTTTTCTCTGCTTTGTATGTTCCTTGACTACTCTGTCGATAATTTATTTGTTTTTGATGACTTTGTCTATGATTTCTCTGTTCCCTGACAATTTGTTCTATGATTTGTCTGTTCCTTGACTAATTTGTATGATATTTCGGTTCATTTACTACTTTGTCTGTTATTTGTCCGTTCCTTGACTACTTTGTCGATGATTTGTCTGTTCCTTGAATACTATATCTATGAATTGTCTATTCCTTGACTATTTTGTCTATGATTTGTCTGTTCCTTGACAACGTTGTCTATGGTTTGTTTGTTTTTGATTTCTTTGTTTATGATTTTTGTGTTCCTTGACTACTTCGTCTATAATTTGTTTGTTTTTTGAATAATTTAACTATGATTTGTTTTTTACTTCACTACTTGTCTAAGTTTTGCTGGTCTTTTCACTACTTTGTCTATGATTTGTATGTCTTTGAATACTTTGTCTATAATTTGTCTGTTCCTTGACTTCTTTGTGTATTATTTGTCTGTCCCTGACCATTTTCCCTATGATTTGTCTCTTCCTTGACTACTTTGTCTATGATTTGTCTTTCTTTGATTACTTTGTCTATAATTTGTCTGATATTTGAATACTTTTGTATGATTTATCTCTTCCTTGACTACTTTGTCTATGATTTTTATGTTCCTTGAATACTTTGTCTATGAATAGCCTATTCCTTGTCTAGTGTGTCTATTATTTGTTTGATCCTTGACAACTTTGTCTATGCTTTGTTTGTTTTTGATTTCTTTGTCTATGGTATTTGTGTTCCTTGACTACTTCGTCTATAATTTGTTTGTTTTTTGACTAATTTGACTATGATTTCTTTTTTCATTCACTAATTTTTCTAAGTTTTGCTGGTATTTTGACTACTTTGTCTATGATTTGTCTGTTCCTTGACTTCTTTGACTACGGTTTTTGTTTTTTCTTTTTCTATGAGTTTGGTGTTCCTTGAATGCTTCGTCTATAATTTGTTTGTTTTTTTACTAATTTGCCTATGATTGTTTGTTCCTTGACTTCTTTGTGTATGTTTTGCTGGTTTTTGACAACTTTGTCTATGATTTGTATGTTCCTTGAATACTTTACTATAATTTGTATGTTTTTTGACTAATTTGTCTATGATTTGTCTTTTTCTTGACTACTGTGTCTAAGATTTGTCTGTTTCTTGATTTCTTTGTCTATGATTTGTCTGTTCTTTGACAATTTTAACTATGATTTGTTTGATTTTGACTACTTTGTCTATGATTTGTGTGTTCCTTTATTACTTTGTATATGATTTTTCTGTTCCTTGACTACTTTGTCTAAGATTTGTCTGTTCCTTGACTACTTTGTCTATGGTTTCTCTGTTCCTTTATACTTTTTTATAATTTGTTTGTTTTTGAGTACTTTGTCTATGATTTGTCTGTTCCCTGACTATTTTGTCTATGATTAGTCTGTTCCTTGACAACTTTGTCTATGATTTGTCTGTTCCTTGACTTCTTTGTCTATGTTTTGTCTGATCCTTGACTACTTTGACTATGATTTGTTTGATTTTGACTAGTTTGTCTATGATTTGTGTGTTCCTGTACTACTTTGTCTATGATTTCTCTCTTCCTTGACGACTTTGTCTATAAGATGTCTGTTCCTTGACTTCTTTGCCTATGATTTGCATGTTCCTTGAATAAGTTGTCTATAATTTGTCTCTTCCTTGACTACCTTGTGTATGATTTGTCTGTTCCCTGACTATTTTGTCTATGA
>JAPYYD010007121.1:0-10551 GCA_028551405.1 Uromys caudimaculatus
AGGAGAGGACTTTGGGCCTGAGGGTGCTAGTGGCCCCAGTAAAAGGGAATGTCAAGGTCTGAATATGGGAATGGGTGGGCGGGTAGGTGGGAGGAGGAATTCCCTCACCGAGGCGGGGAGCGGGAGGGGACACGGGGTTTCCAAAGAAAACGGGAATCATCGGAAATGTAAATAAAGTATCAAAAAAAAAAAAAAAAAAAAAGTCATGATCTTCACTGGGCCACTCTAGGGGTTCCCTAAACAAGTTCAAGGCAAATGCTTTCCTAGGGTCTGACCCAGGGGCCATTGCAACTGTGGTCCAAGGTAGCCACAATACATCTCACGATGACAGAAGAATTTAGCTGTACTCTCAATGTAGTACCAGTTTTACATGAGTAGGGGCAGTCATAGAATCTTGGCTATTTCAGATAGCCACTGATTCCAGACAATGTTGCAAAATCAAATTCCCTGTATAAAGAAAAGCCATCTGTAAATAAAGTATCAAAAATTAAAAAAAAATAAAAAAATAAAATAAAATAAATAAAAAGAAAAGTCATCGCGTGAAGCTGTGAAGGTGAAAACTAAGTTGAAACAGAACTCCACCCTGTTCAGGACACCTGAGTCATGGAATTTTCACTGAGGAAGTTTGTGGTCATGGAGTAGAGCTATCCAAAAAGAGATTACTTGTTCAGAAATCATATTTTTATTTCTGCAAAGGCATGGTATATAGCTAGGTTGAGTATCATAAGGAAACAGTGTGTGTGTGTGTGTGTGTGTGTGTGTGTGTGTGCGCGCGCGCGCACAAGAGATTATCAAATAATTGATGTAATTATTCCATTCCTCAAGAAGATGGGGAGCATGACCATCACAGTCTGATTCTTCAAAGTTGTCCCTTTTGCATGATTTTGAGAACACTTCCGTCCCTATTGTCTTCCGTTTCACACCTGTGATAATAATCAGTCTATTATTATCAAGAAAACACCAGTGACACATCAACCTCTATGCAGCCAGATCATAGACATCTTTTCTCAGGGTGGATCCACCTGATCCTCTCCTCCAAAGACCCTCCCCCACTCCCCATATTTACCCCAGGGCCAACATGCAGTGTCCTAGATCACTACCTAATAGGAGGCTTCCACCATGACACAGTCTGTCCTTCCCACCCACAGGCCTCTCCCACACCATAGCCAACACTTCCAGCCAATTGAAGCTCGCACAACTTTCTCAGAGTCTCACTGGATGGTTCTTCCTGTTACTTCCCTCTTCACATCCTACCAAATCTACTGCCAAATTCCATGCTTGGACCAGGATACACATCTTGCACACCAGCCCAGTCTCTTCTGCCCACTTAAGCCCTATGCAAATTTTCGGTGTTAACATTTTGTCTAAGCTCCACCCCACAGTTACCTGGCAACAGCCAAGTATGTCTGACTCACTATAAAAGGGGCTGTTTGCCCCTTCCTCTCTATCTTGCTCTTGCTCTTACCTTCCTGCTCTGTCCCTCACCCCTTCCAACATCTCTCCATTCCCTTCCCCCTCTCCATGTGCTCAAGATCTCTCTCTCTCTCTCTCTCTCTCTCTCTCTCTCTCTCTCTCTCTCTCTCTCCCCCCCCTCTCTCTCTCTCTGTCTATCTCTCTGCCTTTCTCTACTACCCTTGTAACTCCCCTCCCCATGCCCTGAATAAACTCTATTCTATACTATACCATCCTGTGGCTGGTCACTCAGGGGGAAGGGATGCCTCAGCACGGGCCCACTGAGGCACTCCCTTTCCCCAGACCTGACTACACTTCCAGCAAAACATATTCCTCCTCTCTTTATTTTTTATAAACACATCACTAGGCCCTACATGATTCCACATCTTCTTTCTGCCCCAACCTTCTCTGTCCATATCAGACACAGAAATTACAAAAACTCTACATACACAGATAACACTACAAAAATACAAACAATATGAAATATCAAAGCAGTATCTCTCTTCAAAAAGTCACCAGTTTAGTAGAGCTCTTTTCCAATGATAATTATGTACATGAACCCCAGGACAAAGAATTTAAAAGAACAATAATAAAAATCATCAAAGAATTCAATGAGTCTAAAGAAGACACAAAGAAACAGCTCAGTGAAGTTATGAAAAAAGAGCTTAATTAGAATAATTATAATAAAATAATAATAACTAAGAGATTAAGGAGAATAATAATACCCAAGAAAACACAAACATAAGACTGACAGAAATTATAAGAACAATCCAGAAGTTGAGAATAAAATTCAGTAATAAGGAGGTTAGTGTGAATGAGCTGTACAGAGTGCTTTTGAAGGAGTAGAAATAAAAGCTGATTAATAGATACCAAGTGTTATTTTGTGAGCATAATATATTTTGGGTCCTTAAATAGAAAATCACAGCAGTACTATTGTGTAGGATTTATATGCCAACTGTGTCTGAAACAGAATTCATCAAATCAATGGAGCTGTCATTAAAGTACAGTATGCACTCAACAAACACAGGCTGGGTGTGGTTTGTAATGTTTACATCATTTGTAACACAGCCTTCAGGGATGTTAACTGCCAACTTGAAAGCATGTTTGTGTGCCCATGGCTTGACATACCCAGAGTTTAGTTTTCTGGGAGCAGAATGGTCTCTTTTGTTTAAATGCAAGATGATGTTTACTATATACATATATACACATCACTGTTTTACTGGTTATGTTAGGTTCATTTAATAAAAACAGAAGTTAAAAAAAAAAAAAGATAAAAACATTGAAGGGAACTCAAGCTAAAATGAAATGGAATTTAAAACCCCTGTTATCCAACCAGAAAATGCAAAGGAAAGCCTTACAAATAGAATGAATCAAAGAGAAGAAAGAATATCAAGAGTTAGAAGATAAAATAGGGGATCTAGATTTAAAAATCAAAGACTAGAGAAAAAATAAAACACAGGGAAGGAGCATGGAAAAAATGTCGAACACCATGAAAATATCAAATATAACAGTTAAAAGAATAAATGAGGGAGTAGGACTCCAGTGGTATGACACAGAATCGATCTTCAACAAAATCATAGAGGAAAACTACCCCAAACTAAAGAAAAAATACCCATAGAGATTTAAGAAATACATAAAACACCAAATGCATAAGACCAGAAAGTAAACTTCCTATGTCAGACCATACTAAAAACACTAAGAAAGAAAATGTACTGAAAGCTGCAAGAGAAAAAATATATAAATCGCATACATAACATCAAACTAGCAGCTGATTTTGCAATGGAAACTTTGAATCCAAAAGAGCCTAGAACAGTGCATTCTACTCCTAGACGATCAGGACAGATCATCTAGGCTAATAAAACAAATAACTATTTGCCATAGCTGAAGGAGAAAGAAAGTTTTTCTATGATATAAACAGCTTTAATTTCTTATATCCAGCAAAAAATTACAAAATACAAGAAGCAATTTTGGACTGAAGAGAAAGAGAAAAGGGAGAGTAGCTAACAGGCTGTAGAAAGAAATACAAAGCTGTGATTACTAACACACAAACTACTACTAAGAAAATAATCAACACCCAAATCAAGAACGTAAAAACTGAAATCAACACACATCTTTCAGTCATAACTGTAAATATTAACAGCTTTAAACTCCAATAAAAAGACAGAGTGGCTGGATAGATCAAGAAACATAACTCATGTATTTGTTGTTGGCAAAAAAACAAAAACAAAAATAACCAAAACTTTAGAGATAGGTACTGCTCTAAATGTTATGGTTGTGTAGCTTGGTATTCTTCTTGGACTCCTAACAGTGGGAGCAGGGCTGCCTCTGACTCTTTCACTTGCTTTTGTGACTCTTTTCCTCCTACTGGGTTGCCTCCAGCTTTAACATGAGGAGATGTACCTAGTCTTATTGTAACTTCTTATGCCATGTTTTGCTGATATCTTTGGTAGGTCTGCCCTGTTTTAGAAGGTCTGGTTCTGCGGGAGAAGGGAGTTGAGGGAGAGGGACTTTGAGGAAAGGAGAGAGAGGAAACTGGTGGGGATGTAATAAATAAGAGGAAAATAAATAAAAGTAAAATAAAATAAAAAGATAGGCACTGCTCTAGAGTGAAAGAATGTTTAAAAGAATTCAAATCAAATTAGACAAGGAAGCAAACAAGAGTTGCTATCTAATATCTGCCAGAATACTTCAACCTAAAACTAATCAAAAAAGATAAAGAAGATACTTCATTCTAATCAAGAAAACAGATGACCAAGAAGACATTATCATAAACATATATGCAGCAAAATCTAGTGCACTCAATTTTATAAAAATAAACTCTTTGAGTTAAAGATACAGATTAGGCCATGTGTGTTGGTATGTGCATTTAATCGCAACAATCAGGAGGCAGATCTTAGTGAGCTCAAGGCCAGTGTATTCTACATAGTGAATCCCAAGCCAGCCAGGGCTACTTAAAGAAAACCTGTCTCAGAAAACACACACAAATAAATAAATGAATGAGTAAACAAATAAATATACAGATTAACAACAACTCATAAGTATTAGATGATTTATACTTCACTATTTTCTCCAGGAAACAGATCATCATGGCAGAAAATAAGCAGAGAAATATCAGAATTAAATGACTTCCTATATCAAATATACTAAAAATATATCTATAGAAATTCCATCCAAACCGTAAGGAATATACATCCCATTCATCAACAAATGGTCTATCAGGGAACTAGGAAAAAAGGGGGGCTGTCTGATTAGGGAAAAGGGGGAAAGATAAATACAGAAATAATAATTAACTATTTACCTAAAAATCCATAATGTATATGTCTGTATATAAATATACATGCATAGTTTAAATGAAAATTTCTTATCTGGTCTAACATCACCTAACAACAACAACAACAACAAAAACCCAACACCAAGCATCAGAAGTCCTTTCTTTTAAGTTATTGGTCAGAGTTGTCCAAAATGCTTTCAAAATATTCTCTTTTTTATATTGCCCTTGGTCACTCTCTCCTGATCCCGAGAACTGGAAGCTAAGTCCCTAATTGCTGAAGACACTGTGCTTTCTAGACACAGGGCCTAGAGGTCCTTCAACTGAAACTTACCTGAAAGCCTCCTCCCCGAGGATTAGCTTTAATTGTACCAGAAGATGCTACTCAAGCTTCCAAAGAAATGAAGCAAACAACAGCCCAATCTACCTATGACACATATGAGTGACAACAAAGACTAGTATGGCACAATACCTCTAGCACTGCAATAATGGCATGCATATCTCGGTGATAATCAACCACTCTTATATATAAAGTGTACTCGAGCGGGAAATCATGCTTCATACAGGAAACCTAGCCAACTATTCAGCCAACTTCATACTGGAACCAGGGCCAGCAAAGTCATGGATCTTAGAAGAGAGTCCATAGCCGCTACTCTTCTAAACCATCCTAGTCCCTAAATACATTGTAAATATTTGTCCTTATACCCAGAGACTAGTATAGTTCTTATCCTTCATCAAGAAAACTTCTCTTTGCAAATAGACCAAGACCATTATAGAAAACAGCAAGTAGTGAGAATGCAAGTGTGTGTATCAGCCCCAACTGATACATGTACAACACAATCCTGTACCTGCCCAAGGATCAATGCAGAAGGGTCTGGGGGAAACTGTAAAAGCTAGAGAGTTTTCTGTGAGATTGTGTCTCCTAGAAATGTCAGAGAAGCTACCTACCCCTAAGAAGTCTCACCCACATGGCGTCCTAAAATAACCTGAACAAGTATAACACCAGTGTTAACATGGAAAGAGAAGGCTCAGGAGGCCTCAATCCTAGAAAAAGAACTATAAGCACCTAAGGAAGGCTGAGAGCAGAAGTAGTCTTCCCCAGGGAGGAACACACTGGTTGGTTGCCAGTGGCAAGGTCAGCCCTGAAAACATGTACACGCAAGTATAATTATATGAACTAAGCAGGTTATAATTACACATTTAGGGATACACATACATGCACACACACGTATATAGCAACAATTAAGGAGGGAAGGCAAATCCATGGATGAGAAAAGATGAGGTAGAGATTTGTGAGAGCTTTTAGAGGGAGTAAAGTGAAGGGAAGAAAGATACAATTAGTGTCTTTAAAGTAAATATATATATTAAGAAGGGAAAAGATCAAATTCCCAACTGAGAAAAATACATAAATAGCTAATGGGCATAATTGAAAGCTTTCAAAATCATGATAATCAAAGAAAATAGAGAAATCCATCGTAGCTGAGAATGGCCTACACAGAAATGATTGCTAAGTGCATTGTGATATCCTGGGACACAAGACTATAGATAGTAACTAAGGACTCAACACTGGAGAGTATACCAGCAGTTAAAAGAACATCCTGATTTTGCAGAGGAACTGGTTCAGTTTCCCAGCACAATGTCAGTTGCTGCACAATCACCTATAATACCAGCTCCAGGGCTCTGATGCTTCTGGCCCCATGGACACATGCACTCATGTATGTGCTTACATGCATGTGTATAGATGTGTGCTCACACATGCATGCATCGTGTGCACACACACAAACATATAAATATCAAATTTGTTTAAAAAAAAACACAACTAAGGCTTTGGGCTGGAAAAATGGCACAGCATCCACACTGGGTGGCTCATACTCCCCTGAATCTTCATTTGCATGTGCATTGATGATGCCTCTGGTCTCCACAGGTACCTTCAACCATATTTACACGCTCACACACAGGCACCTGCATTCATAGGCACATGCTCTCACATACATGCATATAACTGATGAAAAAACTTTTTAAGCTAAGATTGTAAATAAAATATGGATTTGGGCTAACACTTTATCAGTATCTGTTCATTAAATGGAGTGACTATGCAACAATAGTAAGACATTTATCAGGGTAACTGCACATAGATACATAAAAGTCTGTATCATTACTTCTTGATAAATATAAACTACCAATTTCATTAGGGAAATATTCATATACTAACTTAGAAGCAGGAAAAGGTCATTTCTATGGGAGAGAAATGAAGAGGAAATCCATGATAGTTGACAAGATCAGAAGATGAGGGGCTAAAGATGGTGCCAGACCTAGACACAAGTCTGAGGTACACAGCCAGGAGCACTGATCAAAGAGCTCAAATTGTTCTCCCATCGTGCACTGGGACTCAGGCATATGTTGTAACTTTACAAATAGAATTTCAGAAGGCTTTACCTTATTTCTAGACTGGCAAATTAGCCTAGTAAAGAAAATAATTGAGACTTAATAATCATAAAGAATAGAACTAAAGAGACTAAACAGAAAGAGAAGTCTCTTCTATACTGTGAATATTACATTGAATGTTGAGCATTCAGCCCTGGGCACATCACAGAGAAACGTTAACACAAAAGAGTAGAATTACATATGATTGTTTAAATATCTCAGTACTGGTTACTTGCAAGAAAAATACTAAGGTACCCTATAGTGTCAGCCTGAGTTATGTACAATCATGTTCCACCCAGTATGTGATTGTTTAGTGAGTACTGCCTGTAGACCAAATGCTGTCTAAGAAACTGACTGACAGGCAGGTAAATAAGACACAATGAAGAATTCTGGGAGAGAGAAGATGGGTATGTACACAGCTGTGGTGTGTTGAATGTACCCTCCAAGTGTCTAATGACTTTATAGTTTGTTTCAGTTTATTCCGTAAAAACAGACCAACCTTGCAACCGTTTTTGGCCTGTAGAATTCCGTAGACTTGATAGTGTGCCAGTTCTGACCTATGCCTCAATCGGCTATATGTGTTTCTTCCCTCTTTCTTCCTTTACCTAGGAACAGGCTCAGGCTAGCCTATTAGCAGATGAGAAGTCTCTCGGTCACACCAGCAGCAGCCAGCCATAAAAGTGACTACAGACAAGATCAGAGACTACTACACAAAACCTTGATTTCTAAATGAATTACTGTAGGTCACACAGACACCTCAAATACACTAACTCCCACCACCCAGTGTGATAGAGGCCACAGAATTAATCAGTAGGAAAACAACTTCTGTACTTACACGTACTCACCCTACTGAATGGAACTTGGTTTCCTTGGTTTTATAAAATCCCAGTTTGTTCTACCTAGCACAAACCGTGACAGGTGGTGACAGATAAAAATCTTTTACCCTTAAATAGCGATCAGCTCAAAACTATAAACAGTAAATACCATGAAGTCTGTCTCAAACCACAGCCCAAGGGAGCAGCAGCACTGGCATGCCCCACTTCTGTGATCTTTAAGTAAAGGTTGGATGTGAGACCTTGGGGATGTTTTCAAATGGTGCTTCAAGACAGGGTTGTCTCTTGGGAAGTGTTAGCAGCCACGATTTCCCAGAGTTTGCCTGTGCGGAGAAGAATAATGAATAGATGATCTTCAGAGTTCTTAAGGGTGACCGCCCAGGGGCTAGCAAAATCCAGAGTTTGAAAATGTCCAAGTAAATCCTTGACTTGTGGCTGTATTAATGAATGTTCTCTTAAAGTTTGAATCCACCTCATAGAGCAGCATGCAATGTTCCTTGCAGTAACCTCTCTCTCTCTCTCTCTCTCTCTCTCTCTCTCTCTCTCTCTCTCTCACACACACACACACACACACACACACACACACACACACACACACACACACACACACACTCCAGCCTCAGGTGTGCACACACCCTCCAGGTCCCCTGGGAGGTGTGTGTAGTTAGCACTGGGCCCACATGGTTAAGGGGCATCAGAGGAACAGGTTAAACTCTTGAGAGATTAGGGAACTTGGAGACTTGGGGAGAAGGAAGTCTCAGGCCATTGTTTTCCAAGGCTGAACTGGAATCCAGACTTGCTTTGTGTAGTCAAATCCAAGCCTGAGTATGGAGGGGAGAATGATTTTCTGTAACACTGCCTCATTCTCAGGGCATGCTGAGGCTGGTAGATGCAGTATATGACAGCCTTGCCAGCCCCTGCAGGCACATGCCAGCACCTTAGGTCTTCCTACAGCAGAATTAGCCTATAGCCCCACAGCCCTGTAGAGCTGGGAGACAATGCAGCTGTAACACTCAGCTTAGACACTGGCCACCTACCTCAATACCTAGAGATGTCAGTTCCTAGTGGTGAAACTGCCAACAGTGTGGGAACTTAACAGTTCTGTCCTCAGAGGCCTACCTCCACATGGACATTTAACGACTGTTTCTTTGTTGTTGTTTTGGCTTGGTTTGGTTTTATTTAATTCAGTTAGTTTCATAATAGCAATTCCTGGTTTGAATTATCCATTTTTCATTATCTATCTATCTATCTATCTATCTATCTATCTATCTATCTATCCAATCTATCTATCCTATCTATCATCTATCTAGTTAGACCAGGTCTTGAATTGTCCTTGAACGAGGTTTATGGACCAGGATGAACCTGGAGTCCAGACGCTCCTGTCTCTGGCTTCCTCCTATTTTGTAACATCTGCAGATTTCACTTTATGTGCTTACATAGTACCATCCTCACCACAGCCCATGCAAACCCAAACTTCTTTTTGAAGAAATGGAACCAAACATTTTATTAAGGAGATACAAGTTGTATCTGCCAGTGAATCTGACTATACTCATAGCCTGTTTACTAGTTCTTGCCTCAGTTTTCTCATTTATTAAATGGAACTATTTAATTAATTCATGTCTCTTTTGTTTTAAGAGCATAACCTCTATTTAGTGTTCAAATCTTATTCTTGGCACATAGTAAGCACTGAATTTCAGTTTGTAATTATTAGAATTATTTTTCTGTAAATACTACTGTTTCTATTAATCTTTTTTCTTTTGAGACAGCTCTTAATTGTTGAGCAGAGGAAGTCTTCTCAGAGGAAGCTGGAAGTCTGTTACTCTAAGGCAAAAACTTCCCAGGTTCGTTTTCTTCTAAACACAGAAACTGACAGAATGTTTTTTTTTTTTTTAACGTTTTATTGGTTCTTGGTGAATTTCACATCTTGCACCCCAATCCCACTTATCTCCCCATCCTTGTGCTTACCCTCCACCCTTGCAACCACCCCCACAAGAGAGGAAAAAGATATCTCGTGGACACTATAGTGTATCCCACAGTATACCCTGTTGTTCACGCTGCTTTCGAATGTTCATTGCAATGACTCCTTGGTCTGCACGATGATAGTATGGGGCCTCTGGCTTCTGCTACTCTATCAATCCTGGAAACTCACAGCGACTCCTCTCAAATATCCTGTAGTTTTGGATCTGTAGGACCAGTCCCTTCATGTACTCCATTAGTGCATTGATGGGGTAGATGTTGGGGTAGACCAGTTCAAAGCCCTGGATCTGGACCTGAGAGGTAGCTCAGCTGCTCGCCCCTCCTGCTCTCCTGCTCTCCTGCCCTCTGGGTGGCTTATCAGCAACCCCCACAACCAGGGTCAGCTCTACCCTGCTGTCTAGATGAAGTGCATGACCTGCTTGTTGCAGCCAGTAAAGGATATACCAATTCTTGTAGCCTCCGGGGGCAGCTCTCTCACCTGCCACAGGTGGAAAAGAACAAGGGAGGGGGGAGTGTTTCATCCTTGTTGGAGTCACTAACATCACAATTTTTTATTTATTTATTTATTTATTTATTTATTTATTTATTTATTTATTT
>JAPYYD010007122.1:0-10551 GCA_028551405.1 Uromys caudimaculatus
GTCAATGGGCCTGACCCTCCCCCTGGTCGTCCTCTAGTTCAGACCACTAACCAAAGAATACACATCTATTGACCCATGATTTGGACTACATATGAGGCAGAAGAATCACCTCGATGGCCACCAGGGAGAAAGGAGAGGACCCTGGGCCTGAGGGTGCTAGTGGCCCCAGTAAAAGGGAATGTCAAGGTGGGAATATGGGAATGGGTGGGCGGGTGGGTGGGAGGAGGAATTCCCTCACAGAGGCGGGGAGGGGACACGGGGTTTCCAAAGAAAAGGGGAATCATCGGAAATGTAAATAAAAAAAAAAAAAAACAAAAAAAACCAACGACTTCATGAAATTCACAGGCAAATGGATGGAACTTGAAAATATCATCCTGAGTGAGGTAACTCAGTCACAAAAGCACAAACATGATATGTACTCACTGATAAATGGATATTAGTCCAAAAGTTCAGAATACCCAAGATTCACTTCACAGCAATCATTGGACTGAGAGTGAGGTCCCAGATGGAGGAGTTGGAGAAGGGACTGAAGGAGCTGAGGGAGTTTGCAGCCCCATGGAGGGAGCAACAGTGTCAACTGGTCTGACCCCTGGTTCTCCTGGAGACTGGACCACCAACCAAAGAATACACATGGAGGGACCCATGGTTCCAGCCACATATGTAGCAGAGGAGGGCCTTTTTGGCCATCAGGGAGAGGAGAGCTCCTTGGGCCTGAGGATGTTAGATGCCCCAATATAGGGGAATGCCAAGGAGGCCAGATGGGAGTGGGTGGGTGGGTGGATGGGGGAATACCCCCATAGAGGCAGGGGGAGGGGAGAGGGGATAGGGAGTTTCCAAAGGGGAGACCTTTGAAATGTAAATAAAGTATCAAAAAAATTTTAAAAAAAAACTGTAGTCTAGTTGTTACAAACTATATGGGGCTGTTGAATACTTAAAATATGGCTAGTGTAAATAAATGTAAATATAAAAGTAGGTATAATATATATCAAATACTAAAGATTCAATATGAAATAATAAGCTTTAGCTATGTATATATTTTAAACGTTGACTACATGTTGAAATAGTGTGAGTATAATTTCATTAAATGAAATAAACTGTTAGAAAGAAAAAGAGTTTCTTACTAATGGAGCCCTTGACGACCATATACTTAAGAAAAATTAAGTGCAAAAGTATTCCAATGCTAATCCCTGCTTAATCAGCAGTTCCACCCAGCTGTTGGCTAATTCTTCTCGTGCAGAACAAGAATCCGCATCTGAAGAATCAGCTGTCAATAATGTTCATTATTTGAAAAGATGCTCTAACCTACTGATAAATTCAAACAGAAGCATAAAATATAAATAACAAAAGAGATTGCCCAATGGGCCAATAATGTTCATTTATTACTTCAAGCATTTATTACCTGAGTATTAGCATAGTTTTTTATTTTTTTTTTAACAAATCCTTAAAATACTTAAAAAGGTGCGATAGTTATAAGCTTTGTCAGCAGTTAAGAAATTTCTAAATAAACAACATAGTGCATTCTTATTTTAAATCTTTTCAGTTGATGCCACTTTCTGGTGCAGGGTTTAGAAAATTAAATATATATATACCCAAAAGCTGACTCTCTCATTTGTGTAAGCTATATGTCATCATTTCAAGTAAACAACAATAACAACAACAAAAACTATACACAGATAAACTGCCAGCCACTCAAAAAACATCTTCCGATAGTGATGCATTTTATTACTGAGAATGATTTGTTTGTTCTCAGCAAACCAATGATAATCTAATGAAGATGTGCTCTACACTGCCTTAGCCCCCTGCACATGATCAATGAGTAAGAAATGAGTCAGTAAACAAATGAGACTCAGAACAAAAGCAATGACTTACTTTTACTTAAAACTGACTTTTAAATGTTAGCCATAGAATGTTTCTTTGGTAAATATGAAAATAAGATGCATTAGTAGTTCAGTTTTATTTTAAAGTCCAATAATGAAAAATTTTATTATTTAGGCTATAAATTTTCTTTAGATTTCAGCATCACTAAGAACTAAGATGAGTCAAATTTATCACTATTATTATGCAAATATATAGATATTATTTGGGATAAATATTATTTTTGTCTCTCAGCTTGAGAGCTTTCCAATTTCTACTCAATATGTTTTATTTTCTTTATACATGCTAAATAGCCCACGCTTGCTTCAATATCCTGTTAAAACAAAAAGTAAAAGTCATTCAGAATTTTAAATAAGAGAGACAAATGCCATGGGTTTTCTCTACTAATGTTACAGAAAATAAAAAGTGACCATCAAATGGCTATCAAGGCATACGCAGAACCATCCAGATTGCTCCGCTCCAGCTCTGCGGATAGAAAACTTTTGCCCTTTACACTGCAAGGTGCTTCTGCTGTGGTGAAGAATGCTGCAAGACTAGCAGACACACTAAGCCCTCCACTGGTAACCACAGGCCAGCTTCTTCACTACGTCAACACTCTCTACAGCACAGGACCAGGCTGGAACAGAGATTCTATGTCTCACTGGCTCTCAGGGGATATTGCTCATCTAGACGGCAAGGTCTAGAAAACACTCTTCAAAGACATGCAAGTGCTTTCAAATTCCTTGACTTGATGACTGTGGCCATGATGCTGCAATTTCTAGGGTAAAAGGAAAACTGCCAGGTTCAGATGCATTCTATATGATCCTAGACGTGAACAAGCAGTCAGAAATCTATAGCTCATCTCAGTGACCAATGGCGGCTACTCTGCTGACCTGTATATAAAGATTATCTCACTTGTGGCTAATCCATCAGCATGCAGATGTTGCCTCCACCAGACCAGGAATGCCAGTGCTAATCATGGCATGTGAGTAAACAATTTTGCTGCCAAAAGGAAAGTCTACACACAGAGAAAAGAGTTGCCAAAGAAATTAGGGCTTTGGTAATTATGAAACCACAAGGCACTAGGTTTCTTACATCAGTCAGAGATGAATGGGAACACTTGCAAAAGTATTTCACCATTAGTCTGATTTGTGAAAGAAAGCCACAGGAAAAACAACAGGAATTTTTAAATTCCTTTATTACCCAATACAATTATATGTTTCAGCCTAAACTAATGCTGGCAGTGCTCCGCAGGATTCTTTCATTCCTCAAGGGTAAAATGAGAAGCAGAACAAATATAGGCAGTCTATGTTAGCCTTTCCCTGTGTATCTTAGGGAGACATCTCTGTTTGGAAATGAGCACTAAAACCTGCCCGCTGATACAGTTTTGATTCACTATTGTCTCAAAGATAGTGGCTGAGACAAAAACACACCTCAGCCCCAAAACCGCATCAATAGCCCTCTCCTTATGAAAGCACCGTTCTTTCATGTTCAGCTCCCACAGTGGCCTTTTCATCACCTTCCTGCCTCCAACTTCTATTTTCCCTTCATATGTTAGCTATGTTACACACACACAGACACACACACACACACACACACACACACACACACACACACACACACATACACACACACACACCAGACACCAAAATTCTAGCTTGGTTTACATCCAAGTCCCCCGCCAGACAGGTAATGGTTCCTTAATTTAGAATAAGAAAACAATTTCTGGAAAATGTTAAAATTATAATGCAAAAGTTAAACATAAATATGTCCTGTGATATTTGGTTTCACCTGAAAAATGAAAAGAAGAGAAAGAAAAATGTCAACCAAAATTTCCCAACAACTCATACAACTACCATCTAGACATCAAAATAAAATGGTGTATCTATCAATTACATGAACATGATAATATCCAGAAAACCATAGTACAGGAACTTCCAATCCTCAGTAAGAGGCATGAATGCAAACTGTTTACATAGCATAAACTGCTCAGGAAACTTGGTGACTATTTGATTACTACTAAGTTGTTATGACTTGCCTCAGTGTTAGGGGAGAAGTCTGATAAATTCTGTGACTAGTAACCTTCTCTCCTGCAACCCTCACTCAGGCCGCCTTTGCTCAAGCCAACACACCCGGACACACTACAGCTTTTTCTTTCTCAATTGGCATAAATGATGTGTCTAATTAACTCCTTCCTTACAAGATCAGAGATGATGACACTGAGAGCCTTTAGCTACTCTTCACAAACATGCCTGCATACACTGACAATCATGAAACTTAGTCTTAGAAGAGGACGGAGATCACAGAGAGAAGAAAGGAAGGAAAAGGATCAATGATGAGCTAGAAAAGACCAAAGATTCAAATGAGGTCTGACACCTTCTCCTACTATATTCTTTTTTTTAAATTTAATTCTATAAAAAAATGACTTTTTAAAAAATCATAGAGAAAAAGTATCAGTTGCAGCTACTGTAATTAACATATGAAGAACTTAATATACCACTGGTCAAACTGAGATTACAAAAAAAAAAAAAAAAAAAAAAGATTATAAATAACTTCTCCAAATATATACTTCCATTAATCATGTAATCTGAATTTTTTAAGAAGTCTTTCTTTCTTAAATTAATATTTGTCAAAGTATTACGCTAAATTAATTTTGAAGAATGACTGTCATTTAATTCTACATATGTGTTAGCTTCAATGATGAAACATGGCAACAAAGTGATGTGAAAAGCCATGGTACCCAGTATCAGCAAGACCTCCACATAAGGTAGGAGGTAGATTCCCAAGGAAACTTCAAAGTAGTTTTGGGGTTGGTTGGTTGGTTTGTTGGTTTGTTTGTTTGTTTTGGATTTTTTTTCTTCTTAGGGTTCCCTTGAGAATCTGGAAATACAACTTCAAACCCTGCTCTCCATCACACTCCTCAGACCGAGTTCTAGGATAGAACAAGAACACACTGGAGACAAAAAACAAGATCTTTATCATTCCATAGAAAAACCAAGCACTCCTGTTTTAGGCAGAGTTACCATTTCCTAAAGTGTCCCTGAAATACAAATAAGAGCTAAAGGTTGGCTTCAGAGGACTTCCTGGCTATGACTCAGGCTGCTAAAATTCAGAATAAAAGGAGAGAAAGCCAGGACCTCATCCAAGCAAGTCACTAACTACAGGAGTGGCTGTCAGTAAACTCAAAAACAAGATCTGCAACAGATAAATGACAATACAGCTAATTCACTCAGAAAAAACATCTGGCTCTGTGCGTGTTTTATACCATGATATGTTCACCAAGAAAAATAATATTCTGCCAAGGAACATCTTAATAACACAGGAAATTGTCTATGCCTGATAAGGTCACTGTGTTCATAAACAAAATCTCTTGAGACTCAGTTGGCTCCTGAGCCATGCAAGGATGTACATTTTAGAAGCCATTTACAAAATATAAACAATGCAGTCAATTTTCTGAGGAATAGAAAGACTACCTGACCCGGTGTGACTACCCGGGGTCCAGTCCTGTGCATGCCCTCAACTGCATGTCTCTGGAATCCTAAGTCAGCCACAGTGTAGGAGGCCACTTTTGCATTAGTGGAAAGGTACTGACTTGGCAGGTTCATTGGTTCTTAGACTCTCCTCCCATGAAATAAAACACTAGGGTGCCATAAACCAAGACTGTGGTTTTCTATAGTTAAAATCAAACAGTAGGTATCTGTCCTCAGTGGTTTTTCCCATCATTTTTTTTCCTTATACGTTTGGAACTTGAAACTACTAGTCTGGTTAGAAAGGCAGAAATTTATTACTAACATAAAAGAGCAGATTTGGGTTTTTATTTTTCCAGTTTCATGTGTTCAAGGTTGGAATTTCAAACTTCATACCTAAAATAGTCATAGTACTAGTAAAATTATTGCTGGTTCAAATAACAGAATCAAGCATACCAGGTTTTCATAACATTCCAACAAATAAAAAGTAAACATATCCTCTATACATCTCTCTTGTAGCTGACTACACAATCTGATTTGGGACCCACAAATTTCAGAACTTTTAAGAGGAGGTGCTGGCTACAGGAAGTAACAGTTCTATCCACTGCGTCCCTCCTGGCCTCCAGCAACCACTGCAGGTCTCTTTGCTCCTCCCTCCCTGCATGCCAGCACCACTCCCTTCTAACACCTTATCTGCTCTATCACAACCTCAAAATGGTTGTTCTTAATGAGGAATAGCAGCCTCCTTTATCTCTGTCTCACTGATGCCAGCACTACTTGGCAGATGTGAAACTATCCAAAGAAAAGTTTGATCAGCTTCTTCAGATGTCAAATTAAGAATGGTTACATTTACCTTAGAAACTAGTGTAAAATACTGAATGATGGTATACCGGCCAGTGACAGTAATGGTCCTAATGGTGAACAAGTACTGTAAAAATTACCTACAAGACAATAGAAATGCTGAAATCATGTGGCTACTTCAAATTTCCATCAAGAGGTCTGCACCCAACTGGTCAGCCTAGAGGGCTCAGCCCATGCTCCTCCTCTGAGACTTCCTGTAGCAGCTCTATCAATCACCTTGCTCCCACCACAGGTTGCATATGCTTTGACTGCTGAGACATCCAACCATACTAAGCTGTACACATTGATCTTTCCACAAAGCCCTTACTACCTTGAGAATTACATCTTTTCTTTTTCTTCTTGTCTCTTCATCCACATTGTGGACAGTTATCAAGTACTTTTTAAGTTGGCAAATGAATAACTAGAAGTCTAAGGAAGGTTGTTTAGAATATAATGTCTCATTAAGTTAAAAATATATAGCCAAGGTAAATGTGAGCAATCTTGAGGCGAGTGACCAAATAAAGCTGTGGCTCTTTTTCAAGGCACACTTCATGTCTCCACAGAGTAACCGACAATGTGTCTCAATCTTCCATCTTTTTCCCTCTATATTCTTCTTCTCTTTTTCTTCCTTTCTCAAAAGATAAGATTTATGAGTAATACTCATATTTCAATTCTAATTAACCCTCTTTAGCTGTCTGAGTTTCTACAAACTGTACAAAGTATGCAAGTTATTTACCATAAAAGTATCCATAACCAAACCTGCCTTTATTCTTAGCCACTATGCTTGTGTCATTCAAATCTAAGATCCACTGGGGAGTGAAACAAAGTTAACTAACTAACCAACAGAAAAGCTGAGCCTCAGTTTGGAACAAGAAATTCTGTATAGCTTAAACGTCAAACCTCAAATGGAATTACAAATAAGTATTAATTAACTAGTGCAGTGCATTTATATGCTGATTTCACAGAGGATATTCTAGAAAACCTATTAAGTATGCTTTTATCACACACATCACAAAATTAGAATTCTACTATGCTTTTCATTTCCTTGGTGTTGTTTAAATTGAAGAAATCCATTACTTTCTACAAATACTAGCCAGAATACATCAACTGTTTATTTTACAAGAAACTTAAAAAGTAAGATAAAGACTCAATGTCTAAGTTTAATACATGCATTGAAAATTAAAATTATTAAAAGGAAATCTACTGAATATGTACAGGGAAAAAAAGGTTTGTTCTCAGTGTAACTGTGGCTTCATAGAACAAACTGGGGAGTGTTCCTTCTGTTTCTATTTTGTGGAATAGATTGAAGAGTATTGGTATTAGGTCTTCTTTGAAGGTCTGATAGAATTCTGCGGTGAACCCATCTGGACCTGGGCTTTTTTGGTTGGGAAACAAAGGTAATGATTATGCTAAAGGGGCAATGAGCAAACAGCACTGGCTGAGGATATCAGAAGAGAGAGGACCAGATATCACGTAACTACTCATAGAGGAATAGAACACACTGTCTGAGAGGTAGAAAGATGGCCCAGCAGTTAAGGACCCATGCTGCAATTGCACAGAACTAGAATTCTGTTCCCAGCACCCATATCAAGTGGCCTCATAACCACCTTAACTTCAGCTCCAGGGCATCTGATGCCCGCTCTGCTCTCTGCAATAATGTGGGTGGGAACACACACACACACACACATGCACACATAAGCAAAATTTAAAAACCCACAAGTATAAAACTCTCAAGTATAAGAACATAGAATATGAAATCAAAAAGAGCTGGCTCTCGCCCATCCACACAGACATAGAGGGATCACCACAACAAGATGCAGCGGAGATCATTCCATGCTTCCAATCCCATCAAGTTACTTTACATCAGGTTTTCTACAAAGGCAACTCCTGAGAGATCCTCTAGGAAACGGCCTACCAGACACCACACTCTTAAAAACCAGTAAATACAATAAAATTTATGAAAAGAAAAGAAAATTAACAAAATACTGTTCCAACAGGTGGATGGCTATCACAGGAAAAGTAAACATCATGATCATACTAAACAAAAATTTTACATTATCTAAAATAATACACATGTAATATATTATAGATAGTGTAATGGTAATGCCTTTAATTACAGCACTCAGGAGGCAAAGCAAGAGGATGTCTGTGAGTTCAAGGCCAAACTGATCTATAGTGACTTCCAGGACAGTCAGGACTGAATAAAGACCTGGTCTCAAACAAAACAAAAAGAGTAGTAAGAACAAAAATATAATATAGGCGACAGAAGCAAGTATCACAAAACTCTACTATTCTCATTTGAATGTACAAGGAATTATACCAAAAAAAAGTACAAATAGCCATGCCAAAGGAATTCAGGTTAAAAAATGGGAGAAGTAAAAATAAAAAATGAACCCAAGAGAAACTAATGTTACAAAAAGAAATTTCAAATCCAGACAGAACAAGGAACAAAACTCACACAAGTAATGGTCAGAGAAACAATCTATGTGACAGACAAATCTGATATGCACTCTCAGATTACAGAACAAGAAACAGAAGCTACAATTTGGGCAAAATCAGAGAGAAAATTAACATTTTGTATTTATTGTGGGAAGGAGAGAGGCAGGATGAGCAAAGCATGAGCCCCTGATGCTTTGCCAGTTTTAGACCCTGTGAGCTTTTCTCCAAATCCAGCCTAACCAACCTCAAGTACCCCTCAACTTTTAGGACTAAAAACTGTTCAAGTCCCCCCTAATCTCAGCCAAGGAGTGGCCAGAATGCTCTTTATAGGTCCCATACGTGGGGATAAAGATGTACTCCCCTAGCCCCGACCCCTTCTGCCCCCTTGTTATCCTCACAAAGCCTTCAGCAACTTTAGGCCAGGCTCAAGTGACTGAGTCACCGTCTGTCCTGGGGGTTTGCTGTGGGAAGGCTGTGTTCTCTCACTGTGGAGGGCTCTGCCTTCCTTACAAGTCCTCTGTGGTCTGGCCAGAACTGAGAGGAGGAAAGGAAAACCCCACTTTGGTAAAAGAAAACAAGGAAAGGCCATAAACAAAGACAAACTTGTAGTTTATTTTGTATTTTTTTTAAATAAATATACTTTAAAGAAAAAAAAAGAAAGAAATGCCCTACAAATAATGCGGAAGACATCACAAAAATGAGAACATATAACAAAAAACAGGCCTTTCAACCCCTACATTCGTCAAGAACACATAAAAAGCAAAACTAAAATGACGGAAATCTGTCTAAACTTATCTATAATGATGGTCATTATTAATATTTACCTCTTAATTAAAGACAAGCCTCTAAAACTGAGAGGAAAGTGTAAGATACCATCTCTAAAAATAGCCATAGCACGTATCTACAGAAAGATAATGACAACAAGGAGTGGCAATATTACATAAGACGCAGTAGAAGGCACAGCAAATTATTATATGTAATGATAATTAAGACATAATAATTAAGAATTTCTGTGTGAAATATCAGTATACTGAAAGAAATAAAAGTATAAAAAGCAAAGCTTATTAGACAAATATGAAAGCCTCCCAAATCTCCTAGCTTTATGAAAGTACACATCTGCGGTTTGATGTGTGCCATTGGGAATCCTTACGAATCGGACAGGACTGTAATCACATGCACAAGTGCATGCACACCGAGAGTGTGCACATACACCTTACTTTTAAGCATTTATGGAGTATTCTGAAGTTCCAGTACACAAGGCCACATTCTCAGTTGCAAAAACAGTAAAATTAATAACTAATTTGAATGATATATTTAAAATTTCATAATGCTAGCATAAAATAAAAGCGCAGAATTGTAGGTTATTTCCAAAACTAAACTGCCATTGATCAATACCTTAAAAATATAATCAAATCCAGACAAAAGAAAACAAGGCTTTCAAGCTGTTCTTACTAGACAAAAAAATCTTCCTGCCTACCTCTATACCAACATCTTTCATTTTTTTTCCAAAAGAAGAGGGGAGGGAATGATTCACAGAAATATATTAAGGGAGTTAAAGCACAAATCCAGAGTTTATGACAAGATGCTTTGAATAAAAATAAGAAGGAAGGGCTGAAAATGTTAATCAAAAGATGATCCCTATTTCAGAAGAACCGGTTTTCAGGCACCTGCACCCAGATAGTGAACTGATAACATTAACTAATACCAGATGCTTCCATGTTTTTATAGGGCATTGAGGGTCAGGCAAGGACACAAAGCCAAGAATTTAGAAGAGTTCAAAAAGTAGACACTGGAGACATATAAGACATTTAAATATATCAATTTCTTTTTTTTTTTTTATTTTATTTTTTTGATATTTTATTTACATTTCCGATGATTCCCCTTTTCTTTAGAAACCCCGTGTCCCCTCCCCCTCCCCACCTCTGTGAGGGAATTCCTCCTCCCACCTACC
>JAPYYD010007123.1:0-10549 GCA_028551405.1 Uromys caudimaculatus
ATGGTTTGGACCACATATGTGGCAGAGGATGACCTCGATGGCCTTCAGGGGGAGAGGAAAGGCCCTTGCGCCTGAGGATGTTAGAGGCCTCAGTAAAGGGGAATGTCAAGGCGGGAATATGGGGATGGGTGGTTGGGAGGGGGGTGGGAGGTGGAATTCCCTCCTAGAGGCGGGTTGGGGAGGGGATGGGGGGTATACAAAGAGGAGACTCAGAAAAGGGGAAACATTGGAAATGTATATAAAGTATCAAAAATAAACAAGGAGGAAAAAAATGAAAAAAAAAAGAAAAAAGAAAAAAAAAGATTAATTATTTTATTTATTTACATTACAAATGTTGTCCCCTTTCCAGTCTGCCCTCCATGAACTCCACTCCCCACCCTTCCTCCCCTTCCTCCCACTCCTGCCTCACCCCTGTAGCATTCTCCCTCTCTGGGGCCTCAAGGTTCCACAGGAGCAAGTACATACCCTCCCACTGAGGCCAGACAAGGCAGTCCTCTGCTACATGTGTAGTGTGTGTGTGGGGGTCATGAACCAACCCATGTATGCTCTCTGGTTGGCGGCTTAGTCTCTGGGAGCTCTGAGGGGTCTGGTGAGTTGATACTGTTGTTCTTCCTATGGAGTTGCAATTTTCTTCCCCTCCTTCAGGCCTTCCCCTAACTCTTCCATTGTGGTCCTTGGGGTGAGTCCAATGGTTGGCTGTGAGTATCTGCATCTGTCTTAGTCAGGTGCTGGCAGAGTCTCTCAGAGGATAGCCATACCAGGTTCCTGTCTGCAAGCACATCTTGGCATCAGCAATAGTGTCAGGAGTTGGTGTCGGCAGATGGAATGGATCGCACAGTGGGGCAGTCTCTGGGTGGCCTTTCCTTCAGCCTCTGCTCCATTTTGTCTTTGCATTTCCTGTAGACAGGGACAATTCTGGGTTAAAAATGTTTAGATGGGTGGGTGGCCCCATCCCTCCAGTGGGGACCATGCCTACCTACTGGAGGTTGTCTCTTCAGGTTCTATCTCCTGGATGTTGTCATCCCTGTTGGGTCCAGGGAGCCTCCCACATCCCTGGAGCCTGGGACTTTCTAGTGGTTCCCCAAGTTCCCTCCTCACATATTTCTATTCATTCTTCTAGCCCTCTGGACTTCTCTCCTGTCACCCCCCCCACCTGATCTTACCCTTTTTCTTTCCCCCTTCCCTCTCCTACCCTCCCTCTTTTTCCCATGATTATTTCGTTTCTCCTTTTAAGTGGGTTGTAGCATCCATACTTGGGCCTTCCCTCTTGTTAAGTTTTATATGGTCTATGAGTTGTATCCTAGGTATTCTGACCTTTTTGGCTAATATACACTTATCAGTGAGTACATACCATGTATGTCCTTTTGGGTCTGGTTTATGTCACTCAGGATTATATTTTGTAGTTCCATTCATTTGCCTGTAAAATAAGTGAGTCCTTGTTTTTAATAGCTGTGTAGTATTTCATTGTGTAAATGTACCACAATTTCTGTATCCATTTTTCCAATGAGAGAAATCTGTGTTCTTTCCAGTTTCTGGCTATTATAAATAAGGCTGCTATGATCATAGTGGAGCATGTGTCCTTGTGATATGTTGGAGCATCTTTTGGTTATATGTTCAGGAGTGGTTCCCAATATTCCAACTATTTCCAACTTTCTGAGGAACCTGCAGATTGATTTCCAAAGTGGTTGTACCAGCTGGCAATCCTACCAGTGATGGAGGAGTGTTCCTCTTTCTCTACATCCTTGACAGCATCTGGTGTCACCTGAGTTTGTGATTTTAGCCGTTCTGATTGGGGTAAGATGGAATTTCAGGGTCATTTTGATTTGTATTTCACTGATGACTAAGAATGTTGAACATTTTTTTAGGTGTTTTTGGGCCATTTGAGAATTCCCTGTGTAGCTTTGTACCCTATTTTTTAATTGGGTAATTTGGTATTCTGGAGTCTAACTTTTTGAGTTCTTTGTATATTTTGTATATTACTCCTCTATTGGATATAGTGTTAGCAAATTTTTTCCAATCTATAGGTTGACATTTCATTCTATTGACAGTGCTCATCACTTTATAGAAGCTTTTTAGTTTCATGAGGTCCTATTTGTCAATTGTTGATCTTAAAGCCTGAGTCTTTGGTGTTCTATTCTGGAAATTTCCCCCTGTGCCAATGTGTTTGAGGTTTTCTTTTTTCACTTTCTTTTCTATTAAATTCAGGACATTTTGGTTTTTTTGTGGAGGTCTTGATCCACTTGGACTTGAGCTTTGTACAAGGAGATAAAAATAGATCAATTTTCATTCTGTTACATGCAGACCCACAGTTAGACCAGCACCATTTGTTGAAGATGCATTCTTTTTTCCACTGTACGGTTTTGGCATTTTTGTTCTTTGAGAAATCAACAAGATAAACAAACCCTTAGCCAAATTAACTAAAAGACACAGAGAGAGTATCCAAATTAACAGAATCAGAAATGAAAGGGAGACATAACAACAGAAACTGAGGAAATTAACAAAAAAACCATCAGATCCTACTACAAAAGCCTATACTCAACACAACTAGAAAATCTAGATGAAATAGATGATTTTCTAGACAGATACCATGTACCAAAGTTAAATTAGGATCAACTAAACTATCTGAATATTCCTGTCACTTCTAAGGAAATAGAAGCAGTCATTAAAATTCTCCCAACCAGAAAAAGTCCAGGGCCAGATGGTTTTAGTGCAGAATTCTATTAGACCTCCAAAGAAGATCTAATACCAATACTCCTCAAACTATTCCATACAATAGAAACATAAGGAGCACTATCTAATTTGTTCTATGAAGCAACAGTTACTCTCATACCTAAACCACAAAAAGACCCAACAGAGAAGTAGAAATTCAGACCAATTTCGCTCATGAATATTGATGCAAAATTACTCAATAGTGCAAGTGGATCAACCACCTCCCCATAAAACCAGATACACTGAAACTTATAGAGGAGAAAGTGGGGAAGAGCCTCAAATACATGGGCACAGGTGAAAATTTCCTGAACAGAACACCAATGGCTTATGCTCTAAGATCAAGAATCGACAAATGGAACCTCATAAAATTGCAAAGCTTCTGTAAGGCAAAGGACACTGTCAATAGGACAAAACAGCAGCCAACAGATTGGGAAAAGATCTTTACCAATCCTACATCTGATAGAAGGCTAATATCCAATATATACAAAGAACTCAAGAAGTTAGACTTCAGAGAATCAAATAACCCTATTAATAAGTGGGATACTTAGCTAAACAAAGAATTTTCAACTGAGAAATATCAAATGGCTGAGAAGCACCTAAATAAATGAACAACACAGCCCAGCCCTGCCGACTCCCTCCCCACGCCCGGGAGCAGCCGCTGTCGCCTGGAGAGAAGGTGGAGGAAGAAATCCAGCCCCTAGCATGCACGCACCATCATGGACCATTATGATTCCCAGCAGACCAACGACTACATGCAGCCCGAAGAGGACTGGGACTGGACCTGCTCCTGAATCCGGCCTGGGAGAAGCAGCAGAGGAAGACGTTCACGGCCTGGTGCAACCCCCACCTGCGCAAAGCAGGGACACAGATTGAGAACATTGAGGAGGACTTCCGAGATGGCCTGAAACTCATGCTGCTCCTGGAGGTCATCTCAGGTGAACGCTTGGCCAAGCCAGAGAGAGGCAAGATGCGAGTGCACAAGATCTCCAACGTCAACAAGGCCCTGGATTTCATAGCCAGCAAAGGAGTCAAGCTGGTGTCCATCGGAGCTGAAGAAATTGTGGACGGGAACATGAAGATGACCCTGGGCATGATCTGGACCATTATCCTCCGCTTTGCTATCCAGGACATCTCCGTGGAAGAGACATCAGCTAAAGAAGGGTTGCTCCTATGGTGTCAGAGAAAGACAGCTCCATACAAAAATGTCAACATCCAAAACTTTCACATCAGTTGGAAGGATGGTCTTGGTTTCTGTGCCCTGATCCACCAACACCGGCCCGAGTTGATTGACTATGGAAAGCTTCGAAAGGATGATCCACTCACAAACCTGAACACGGCCTTCGATGTGGCAGAAAGGTTCCTGGACATCCCTAAGATGCTGGATGCCAAAGACATCCTTGGAACTGCCCGGCCAGATGAGAAAGCCATTATGACTTACGTGTCTAGCTTCTACCATGCCTTCTCTGGAGCCCAGAAGGCGGAAACAGCATCCAATCGCATCTGCAAAGTGTTGGCCGTCAATCAAGAGAATGAACAACTCATGGAAGACTATGAGAAGCTGGCCAGTGATCTGTTGGAGTGGATTCGCCGCACCATCCCATGGCTGGAGAATCGGGTGCCCGAGAACACCATGCATGCGATGCAGCAGAAGCTGGAGGACTTCCGAGACTACAGACGCCTGCACAAGCCACCCAAGGTGCAGGAGAAGTGCCAGCTGGAGATCAACTTCAACACGTTGCAAACCAAGCTGCGGCTCAGCAACCGGCCTGCCTTCATGCCCTCTGAGGGTCGGATGGTCTCGGATATCAACAATGCCTGGGGCTGCCTGGAACAGGCAGAAAAGGGCTACGAGGAGTGGCTGCTCAATGAGATCCGGAGGCTAGAGAGGTTGGACCACCTGGCAGAGAAGTTCCAGCAGAAGGCCTCCATCCATGAAGCCTGGACAGATGGCAAAGAAGCCATGCTGCGGCAGAAGGATTATGAGACAGCCACCTTGTCCGAGATCAAGGCCCTGCTCAAGAAGCACGAGGTCTTTGAGAGTGACCTGGCTGCCCACCAGGACCGCATGGAGCAGATCGCGGCCATTGCCCAGGAGCTAAATGAGCTGGACTATTACGATTCACCAAGTGTCAATGCTCGTTGCCAAAAGATCTGTGAGCAGTGGGACAATTTAGGGGCCCTCACTCAGAAGCGGAGGGAAGCTTTAGAGCGAACAGAGAAGCTGCTGGAAACCATCGACCAGCTATACTTGGAGTATGCCAAGAGGGCCGCACCCTTTAACAACTGGATGGAGGGAGCCATGGAGGACCTTCAAGACACTTTCATCGTACATACCATTGAGGAGATCCAGGGACTGACCACAGCCCATGAGCAGTTCAAGGCCACCCTCGCAGATGCAGACAAGGAGCGCCTGGCCATCCTGGGCATCCACAATGAAGTATCCAAGATTGTCCAGACCTATCATGTCAACATGGCAGGCACCAACCCCTATACAACCATCACGCCTCAGGAGATCAATGGCAAATGGGACCATGTACGGCAGCTGGTGCCCGGGAGGGACCAGGCTCTAACAGAGGAGCATGCGAGGCAGCAGCACAATGAGAGGCTACGCAAGCAGTTTGGGGCGCAAGCCCATGTCATTGGGCGCTGGATCCAGACCAAGATGGAGGAGATTGGGAGGATCTCCATTGAGATGCACCGCACACTGGAGGACCAACTCAGCCAACCTGCGGCAGTATGAAAAGAGCATCGTCAATTACAAGCCCAAAATAGACCAGCTGGAGTGCGACCACCAGCTCATCCAGGAGGCACTGATCTTCGACAATAAGCACACCAACTATACCATGGAGCACATCCCTGTGGGCTGGGAGCAGCTGCTCACCACCCTTGCCAGGACCATCAATGAAGTGGAGAACCAGATCTTGACCCGGGATGCCAAAGCCATCAGCCAGGAACAGATGAACGAATTCTGGGCCTTCTTCAACCACTTTCACCGGGATCACTCCGGCACGTTGGGTCCCGAAGAGTTCAAAGCCTGCCTCATCAGCTTGGGTTATGATATTGGCAACGACCCCCAGGGAGAGGCAGAATTTGCCCGCATCATGAGCATTGTAGATCCCAACCGCTTGGGAGTAGTGACGTTCCAGGCCTTCATCGACTTCATGTCCTGAGAGACGGCTGACACAGATACAGCAGATCAGGTCATGGCTTCCTTCAAGATCCTGGCTGGAGATAAGAATTACATCACGGTGGATGAGCTGCGATGCGAGCTGCCACCTGACCAAGCCGAGTACTGCATCGCAAGAATGGCCCCCTACGCGGGCCCCGACTCCGTGCCCGGTGCTCTAGACTACATGTCCTTCTCCACAGCACTGTACGGCAAGAGTGACCTCTAACCGTGCCTCCCCCCACCCTGGCCTTCTGCGCGTGCACCCCATCCTGCTCCTCCTCCACCCTGTCTGGCTGTCTGGATTTGGTTTCAGCTCAGCCACCAAGGGGACAGAACTCCGACCCAGGCAGCACCGAGCCTCCCTGCCCGCAAAGTGACAGTTTACAAAATTATTTTCTGCAAAAAAGGAAAAAAAAAGTTACACTAAAAAAAGTTAAAAAAAAAAAATCAAAAAACTACATATTTTATTATAGAAAAGAAGTATTTTTTCTCCACCAGTCTTAAATGGAAAAGAGGAAAAATTAACTATTTGCACCGAAATGTTTTTGTTGTGACATAGGAAAATAACCAAGCACAAAGTTATATTCATTCTTTTTACTGAATTTTTTCCTTCTACCTGTTCCGTCTGCTGTATTCATTTCTCTGATTCCATGTCCACTTGGGGGTGGGGTAGGTGGGTACTCTTGTCAGAGGCACACTGGTGCATGTGTGTTTGCTAGCTCACTTGTCCATGAAAATATTTTATGATATTAAAGAAAACCTTTTGAAACGGCAAAAAAAAAAAAAAAAGAAAAAAAAGAAATGAACAACATTCTTAGTCATAAGGTAAATGAAAATCAAAACTACCCTGAGATTCTACCTCACACCAGTCAAACTCGGGTGACAGCAGATGCTGGTGAGGATATGGAGAAAGAGGAACACTCCTCCATTGTTGGTGGGATTGCAAGCTGGTACAACCACTCTGGAAAACAGTTTGGCAGACCCTGAGAAAAATGGACATAATACTACCTGAGCACCCAGCTATACCTCTCCTGGGCATATACCCAGAAGATGTTACAACATGTAATAAGGACACATGCTCCACAGAGTTCATAGCAGCCATATTTATAATAGCCAGAAGCTGGAAAAAACCCAGATGTCCTTCAACAGAGGAATGGATACAGAAAATATGGTACATTTACACAATTGAGTAGTATTTGGCTATTAAAAATGATAAATTCACAAAATTCTTAGCCAAATGGATGGAACTAGAAAGTATCATCCTGAGTGAGGTAACCCAATCAAAAAAGAACACACATGGTATGCATTCACTGATAAGTAGATATAAGCCCAAAAGCTCTGAATACCCAAGATACAATTCACCAACCACATGAAGCTCAAGAAGAAGGAAGACCAAAGTATGGTGCTTTGGTCCTTCTTAGAAAATGGAAGAAAATACGGGAGCAAATATAGAGACAAAATGTAGAGCAGAGACTGAAGGAAAAGTCATCCAGAGACTGTCCCACCTGGGGATGCATCCTATATTCAGTCACCAAACCCAGACCCTATTGTGGATCTCAAGAAATGCTTGTTGAAAGGAGGCTGATATAGCTGTCTCCTGAGAGGCCCTGCCAGAGCCTTACAATTACAGAGGCGGATGCTCACAGCTAACCATTGATCTGAGTGCGGGGTCCCCAATGAAGGAGTTAGAGAAAGGACTGAAGGAGCTGAAGGGGTTTGCAACCCCATAGGAAGAACAACAATATCAACCAACCAGATCCCCCAGTATTCCTGGGACTAAGCCACTAACCAAGGAGTACACATGGTTCCAGCTGCATATATAGTAGAGGATGGCCTTGTCAGGCATCAATATGTGGAGAGGTCTTTGGTCCTATGAACGTTCGATAGATGCCCCAGTATAGGGGAATCGAGGGTGGGAGGAAGGAATGGGTGGGTGGAGGACCACCCTCATAGAAGTAGAGAGAGGGAGGATGGGATAGGGGATTTCCGGGAGGGGGCAACCAGAAAAGGGGATAACATTTGAAATGTAAATAAATAAAATATACAAAAAGAAAATATCCAAAAAAAAAAATCGTAGAAAACCAAATCCAAGAACACATTAAAGCATCATTCACCATGATCAAGTAGGCTTCATCCCAGAAATACATCCCAGAAAATACAGAAATCCATCAATGTTATCCACTATATAGACAAACTCAATGAAAAATCACATGATTATCTCAATAGATGCTGAAAAAGCCTTTGACAAAATACAACACTCCTTCATGTTAAAAGTCTTTGAGAGATCTGGAATTTAAGAAAATTCAAAAACATAATAAAAGCAATATACAGTAAACTAACAGCCAACATCAAATTAAATGGAGAGAAACTTGAAGCAATCCCACTAATCAGGGACAAGGCTGCCCACTCTTTTCCTATTCATTCAATATAGCACTTGATGTACTATCTAGAGCAATTAGACAACAAAAGGACGTCAAAATGATTCAAATTGAAAAGGAAGAAGTCAAGGTGTCACTATTTGGGGATGATAGGATAGTATACATAAGTGACCCCCAAAATTGTGCCAGAGAACTCCTACAGTTGATAAACAACTTCAGCAAAGTGGCTGAATATAAAATTAACTCAAAGAAATCAGTAGCCTTTCTCTATACAAAGGATAAATTGGCTGAGAAAGAAATTAGGGAAGCAACACCTTTCACAATATTCACAAATAATATAAAATATCTTGGTGTGACTCTAACCAAGCAAGTGAAAGATCTGTATGACAAAAATTTAAAGTCCCTGAAGAAAGAAATCGATGATTAGCTCAGAAGATGGAAACATCTTCCATGCTCATGGATTGGTAAGATTAACATAGTAAAAATGGCCATCTTACCAAAGGCAACCTATAGATTCAGTGCAATTCGCATCCAAATTCCAACTTGATTCTTCATGACAGAGTCTTACCCCTCTTTTAAATAATTTCTTTCTACAAAACCAAGCCAAACCATGGCGAACACAAGGGCAGACCATGGTGCTTAAATATAAAGAACTTGTTGGCATGCTCCCAGTCCTAGGTTCAATTCCAGCCTTCAGAAAGCAAAGCAATGAAACAACTAATACACCACACATATTCTTTGAAGATTACTACAGAGTGTCCTAGAACACTGGTGAGCCATACTCCTGGATAGAGCTTCAGATCACTAACAGAGTGATTTTTGTTTCCAGAGAAATGATTGTTTTTGATTTGAAAGAGGTTTTTTGTTTGTTTGTTTTCTTGTTTTTTTTTTTTTTCTTAACAGTTTCCCCCTTTGGGCAGGAGCAAAGTAGCGCTTCTTCATGGATTCAGGCCAATAATTTTCCTCAGCCGAACACAACTCATGATTACCATTCTTTTCTTATCACTAGCTATTCTGACATTCCAGGAGTTGAATTTGTACTCCACTGGGATGAATCCTTATAATCAGCTGGACTGTGAACACCGAACCTCAACCTCCTATTTCCGGTTGGCTTTCATCAACTGTCCTGAGTGCCAGCTGTACTAGTTACAATCTCCGGGAAGCAGATACAGAGAGGCAATGAAGAGTGGAAACACCTGGGACAGAAAGGCATCTGCATGGGCTTAGGAGGGGCCCAGTGATGGTCAGGCAGGTCTGGCTTGGACCTAAGCTGTGAGAGAAGGCCTTAGTGACCTCCATGGCCAAAATGTTCATTGAGCAGAAACTCATTCCTGGTATCAGAGTTTTCACTTAGAACCTATGGCTTCTGGGAGTGCCTTTTGTCACTCAGTCAGGTGTCTACTGTATTTAAAGTCCTTAACTTTTTATGTTTATGGGCACAGACTTTTATAGGATTTTTAAAATCCCCTTGTCAGATATTGATGGGGAGAAAAAATATTATTTTTTTAAAGACATTAATATTAAGATTTTAACAATGGTCAAAATAAAAATATAATGATTTTTATTAGCAAAATTTCTTCGGAAATGTTAAGTTAAATGGCGATTGGAAACAAATTAATGAGCTCTGTTCCTAGTATAAGACACAAACGAGAGGGTACAAATAAGTTACACTTACAGAATATAGAATTATATAAAAATAATAATATAAGAGTTTTGCTTTAAAATAGTTAAGCAATTGGTTTAAATATTGAAATAACTTTTTTTCTTTTTAGCTTGATTTTATGAAACATTAAAGAGTTCTTTATTACAGAAACTAAACAGTATCAACTGCTTTGTGAGTTCAAGATATTTACACCAAAATCAAATAATTAGCATGTATTTCAATATAGGGTCTATATAAAGAGAAATGTGTCCTATTGTTGCACCCCCTGGGTCCTCCTGGACTTACCATAGAGTCAACAAGAGCATTGCACACTATCAAGGGGAACCCACAGATTCCCTGCAGAACGAATTCTCTTAAAAATGGTCACCGCAGATAGAAAAATCTGCCAAAAAGCTAAATACTTCACCCAATGACCCAGCTCGGAGGACTCCTGACCAAGATACAAAGAAGCATCCAAATATATACACAGCAGAAGGCATCATGTGATGGGGGATGGCTTGTGCACCGGCTCTTCAGTCATTGATGGGGTTTTGTGGGCCACCCTACTATTCACTTTGTGGATTGTGGTCATAAATGAGTGTACATGGACTTCTTCAGAATTGGTAATAAACTGGGGTCCCGATTCTTCCC
>JAPYYD010007124.1:0-10548 GCA_028551405.1 Uromys caudimaculatus
TAGGTGGGAGGAGGAATTCCCTCACAGAGGCGGGGAGAGGGAGGGGACACGGGGTTTCTAAAGAAAAGGGGAATCATCGGAAATGTAAATAAAATATCAAAAAAAAAATAAATAAATAAATAAAAAAAATGACAAAATAAAATATACTAAAGTCAATGTGAGGTCAAAATTGGGTACAATATGTTTACAGTTAAGGAATTAATGCTATTTTATTTCCCCTGAACTTGACCTTTTCATAAGCCACTGGGGAATAGTAAATTCCTCAGTGAAACCTTCAAAATTTAAATCAAAATAAAAAGAAACTGGGAATTATTTTACAACTTACTGAATCCACATAAACTTGTGCAATGGAGTCACTTTGAAATGACTAGGAAATTAACCCACCACCACTAAATACACCAATGTTAAAACAAAAAAAAAACCCAAACCCCAAACAGTCATTTCACAAAAGAGGGCAAAAGGTAAGTTTAATTTATGAAAACACAGGAACTAATTCTCCTGATGTATGTCAGAATCAATTCTTGTTCCTTCAGAAGTGCTATATTAGCTATGCTGCTCACTACATTAGCTATTTGAAAGCCACTCACAACAGATAAGGAAATGGAAAAGAGTGGATAATCCAATCCAGAGAAGAAGTAACTCTGCTCATTCCAAATCATACTTCATGGAAGTGACACAACGGGAGAGCCTTAATCACATCACTGCCCACCCTGCTATAGCCTACATTTTACTTAAACCTCAACAAATTGATTTTCTACAATCAGTGTGGGGTTTTGAGAAGATAACTTTAGGCTACAGATTTTATTGCAATTTTTCTTAAACTGAGAATTAAATAGAAGTTGAATAGCATTGAGATTATGTACAGCAGGAAGCATATTGGATTCTTTTGCCTTTGTAACTTTAATAACAAAATAAAGAGAAGGAAAAGAAGAAGAAATAGTGTAACCAGAGAAACACACATTGAGTTGAGTATAGACATCATTGAAAACTTAAGCTAGCTCTATAGTATTAAAAACTGTTTATTATCCCCCAAACTTCTATTCATATGAATTATACATATTAACTTTTATCACACTGAATGTTGCTACAGAATTTTAAAATATTCATATATTTAAAAATTATTATATTCTTTATATCATAAGTGGCATTCCAAGTTTAAGAAAAATGGCAAAATGGTTTCTAAAATCATTTTGTAAATATTTTTGAAGCCCGGCATAGTAAAAGATTCATGGTACTGTGATCAGAATATGCCTCTCCAAGGTTGGTATGTCAGAATCAATTCCCCAGTGTGCTAATCAATGGCAGCCTCTGCGATAAGACCTCATGGAGACCAACAGACTTGTTAGAGAAGGGCTGGAGAATACATTCTTTCCCTGACCCCACAAGAACAATGCTGTATGAACACCTGAGAGGAACAAGCCCACCTTAGACAGAGAATCTTGACTTCCCAACCTCCAGAACACATAGAAGATATTTGTTGTTTAAAGCTTCTCAGTATATTATTTTGTTAAAGTAGCATGTATTGATGAGAAAACAAAGGGTTTCTGAACTCTCGATTTAAGCTAATATATATTATTTTGATGGAGGAACAGAAACATGGCTTTACTGTATGTATTTGAAAAGAAGAGGAATATTGAAAAAGTTTTTCATATATTTTAGAATATTTTTCTTTAATTCTACATAAAATACAATAATTAGTGACCCTTGGATGTCAGTTGCTATACGAGGTACTGATGATTATCAATGATTTTTCTGGACACTGTTTATACTATTTTGTTAGTCTTACATTCTGCTTCCATCTTTACCAGAGTGTTATATTGTTAAATTATGCAATAGTCATTTGAAAAGCACTGTTACTGAGTGTACTGGCTGGTTTTGTGTGTCAACTTGACACAAGCTGGAGTTATGACTGAGAAAAGAGCTTCAGTTGAGACAATGCCTCCATGAGATTCAGCTGTAAAGCATTTTCTCAATTTGTGATAAAGAGGGGAGGGCCCCTTGTGGGTGGTACCATCCCTGGGCTGGTAGTCTTGGGTTCTATAAGAGAGCAAGCTGAGCGAGCCAGGAGAAGCAAGCCAATAAATAACATCCCTCCATGGCCTCTGCATTAGCTCCTGCTTCCTGACCTGCTTGAGTTCCAGTCCTGACTTCCTTTAGTGATGGACAGCAATGTGGAAATGTAAGCTGAATAAACCCTTTCCTCTCCAACTTTCTTCTTGGTCATGATGTTTGTGCAGGAATAGAAACCCTGACTAAGACACTGAGTTACTGAGTTGTGAATGTTTTTCAAATGTTGACAAGTTTCTTATATAAGCAAAATATTACCTATATTAACATATTAACACTCCCCTGACTTTTATCAGAAAATTCTTTAGTGATTGTTCTGCTCCTGTGTGCATATTTTTTTCCTTTAAAATTCTGGCAATACGCCCATCACTAGCTCTATGACACAGCAAGCTCATTTTGTTCGTTTTCAAGGAAATCTCTGGTAACTCCTCAAGTCTGAATAACAATAGTTTATATGTCAGTCATTCTCTGAAGGAGCAGCAGTGTTCTTTGAAAAAACATATTCTCACTCTGCTCAAAGAGCCACATAAGCACATGAATTTCCATAAAGTATTTCTGCAGGAGACAACCACTGAACTTTGTTGCACAGCAGAAATGTTTATGTGAGTACCTCATGTCTTTATGCATAAAATTTAAAAGGGTGCATTTAAAAGGTAGACAACTGATAAAAAACAGTATATTTATTACTTCTTAATTCCAATTTGCAATTTTTTTCATTCTAATGGCATACGTAAAAATAAACAGTAAGTAATAGTATTCTCATGTCTCTGTGTTGTGATAATTGAGAATATCCCACCAATTATAGCCAGATTATTTTTTCCATTGTCATTGCAATGAAACTATATTAAGAAAAAACCATCTTGGTCTTTTGGTAAAACTTGCTTGTCCAATTTTTGTGTTTTGAATCAATACTTAAATATCTGAGTATATCCTAAATGAATTTTGGAAATTATGGACTAGATGAGAAAACATGGCTAGCCTAATTACATTTTCATTCTAAAAATCATCCCTGAATGCTTTGAGAACAGTTGAAACCTATAAGGCTAATAGCTATGTGATTGGATTTGCTGTCTTTCTAAGCAGTGAAGAAAGTAAATCTACCTGACAATGCAAATTCGAAATATCAACAAAAAATGAACCAGCTACCGGTAAAACCTGATTTGTTTGAAAGTTATCTTTGTGCGTCATCTTCCATATAAATGACCATCTGTAAGTTGACTCAGCTAGTCTGTATTAAAACATTATTGACAATCTTTTGGCTTTGGATCATTATATATATATATATGTCTGCCTTTTGTAAACCCTTGACAACACAAGTATAAAAATTGTGACCGGTATTTGTATGAAAAAAGGTTAGGCAGATAAATGGTGATTGAAACAGAACAAAGCAAAACAATATTCCACAATTAGGGAATGTGGACAGAACAGTGGTCACTCAGCTAGTGCATTTGGGAAACTTGATTTGTATTTTATTTCAGCATAGTTATTAAAATATAATCTTATTTCTTTATCATGGATGTTTCTTTTTACATAGTTAACTTTTGTGAAAGTCACCTTGTCTGAAGGGGGCCAGCTTGTTTATTTCATATAAGTCTCTTAATTTAGAATCTTTCTTTGTATTGTTGCAGTTTTAATTTGAGTACAATGTATGATAACCTTGCTATGAGAATATGAAATAATATTAGAAGCGTCATTTTTCAAATCCATGGAACATAAAACATGCATTATTCTTTACAAATTAAACCATGCAAAATTTCTAAGAGAATATTCTTACAAAATCAATTAGTGAAAATTTAAAGCAATAGGAAGTGTTTACTTAACTTTGAATCACCATAACTTTTGATGACCAATTTCTCAGAGTTTTGTGGGGCTGAGAGCCACATCCTTCTTCATCCATGAATCTTTTGGGCTTGTTTATAGGTTGAACACTGGGTAAAGATTTATTTTTCATTAGTCCTTGATTAGGTTTTTCCAGAGAAGTACTCTCTTGGCATATATACATCAGGATTCCAAAAATCAAGCCATACCAATCTGGCACAATTTTCTCTTCTCCCTAAACATTATTGACCATTCAAGTATCATGAACAAACCTAAATTCATGTAAAACAAAAGGTTATATCAGCAACATGTCCTCCTTGACCCCCAATGAGGAGAAAGGATGAGTATAGTTTTTTGGCTACATCATGTGGACTTTAATCTCTGAGTTCAGAAAGAAGGTATCAAAGGCAGGTTAGCCTGTTGGAAGCCTTTTGTAATCGGTTGAATTGTATTTTCAAGAACATATGTTAAATTCCTAATCCCAGCCACTCATCTGTGAATGAAATCTTATCTGGAAATAGGGACTTTAATGATGTAGTAAATTAAGATGTCCTCATTAGAATAGGTGTTCTCATAAAATATATACTTCAGTGAATTGCACATAATGATCAAGACAGAGTGAGTTCCAGGACAGCCAGGGCTACACAGAGAAACCCTGTCTCGAAAAACCAAAAAAAAAAAAAAAAAGATATAGTGAGAATACCCTGTGCTCAGAGGCAAAGTCTAAGTGCATGCCTAAGTGTATCTGGGAACAGCAAAGATTATTTTGAGGTGCCAGACACTGTGAAGGATTCTCTTCGATGTATTTCAGTGAAAAGAACACTACACTTAGAATGCCTTAGGACTACTAATGTCAAGAACCATGAGACAACATCATTTATGTCTTAAGCCACACTGTTGTGGTATTCTATTGAGGTAGGCCTTTGAAATAATATTAAACTGTAAAATCAATGGATTTACTATGATGGAAAAATAGTGGAGTAAATATCTCTTGAATTGAAGATGTACAGTGAAGGGTTAAATAAGATATCTCTTTTGTAAAACAGCCCATAAAGTGATGGGGCATGCTTAAGACAAAATGTTTATGACCTAAAATGCAGCAAGCTATCAGTAATAGACGCAGCAGGCTCTGTGTCAAAAGATCAAAAAGTCAAAAAGTGATGGTAACGTTGCCATTTACAATATAGCAATTTTCCCACAAATTCTAGTTGAGTTTGGTGATGACAGTTGTTACATGTACTATATATGATGCATGAAGGAAAACATTCTAAGCCCTGTCTTCCCCTCTTCGCCTTCAGGAGTTGTCAGTTCCCTAGTGCAGTTGGTGTCATTTCTTCATGTGGCTTTTTTTTTTTTTTTTGAGTGCTTACTGACAAATAATTTTCAATAATTCTTGGTTTTTATTTATTCTATTTTTAAGTATAATTTCTACATTTATATTATCCCAACCTGTTTCACAACAAATTAGAGAACCTACTCTTTACTTTTTAATTTTCAAAGTCATGATGCATTTTGAAGCTTCTTTATAAATAACAGGATGTGGTACTAATCTCTCCCTTAAGTAATGTGATTCAGAGGAGTGTGTCCACAACAGAGCATAATTTGAAGTGCTATCCTGCAACAAGGCAGGAAGTACGGACATAGATGAATCCTTAAATATTGCATAATGTTTTCATACTGCCACTTAGTTCTGTATTGAAAAACTCATTCAGACCTCCAAATAAGAGTCTCTGATGGTTCATAGATAATGTTCACAATAAATTAATATTGAATGACAATTACTCAAACCACAATTTTCATATTTGTTTCTCCTGTCTTCAGCATATATTTAACAGTACTTATTACTGAAATGTCAAGTTTGAGGGGGAGAAAATTGGCAAATATATTTTGTGGAAAAAAACACATATTAATATTTTGCTTCCTGCAAACCAGTTATTGGTTAAGAATGGTTTAAAGCATTCCTATCTATAAAGTTTCTCCCCATATATTCAAACCACATATTTTGAGGAAATAATGACCAATGATTGACACAAAACTTCCATTGCACCCTTGCATTGTTTTTTTAAAAATTTGGAAAAATGGGAAAAGACAATATATGTAATTTTCGTGACACACTGAATAAAAATAGTCTAGGATAATTTGTCACGAACACAGGTAGCTAATAGGAAAAGAGGTTAGAACTCCAGGTTCATCCATTCATTTATCCTTTCACTGAGGACGAGAGGACGGAGGAGAAGGATGGCCACTTTATCATATTTGCTGTTTAATGCTTTTTACTTCTTATTGAAATGATTTCTGTGTTCATATTGTTATATAAGGGACTTTTAAAAGTATGGAGATATTCATTTTGAAAGAATTAAATTAGAAATTAGAAAAACCATAGGATAGCAACAAGAGAGAAGAAGTGAGAAAGCGAATAAAATCAGGAAGAAGGGGGAGTCAGAATGGGGAAGGAGAGGGAGGAAAGGAATGAAGAGAGAGAGAGAGAGAGAGAGAGAGAGAGAGAGAGAGAGAGAGAGAGAGAGAGACCAGAAAAAGAAATAGATATGATGACTCCTTATGCACTACTGCGATAGAGATTTTTCTTAAGCAAAAAGAAACAGACAGTTTTATAATTATGTATGTGAAGAGTTATGAACTGTGAACTGTTCTCACCTCAATCACAAATGCTGTTTCCTTAAATTATCTTAATATTTGGAGCTATCAGCCCATGAGTTGTAAATCATCCTGTTTGTTTTTCCTTTCCCTGCTTCTTATTCTGGTAGTAAATACATGTTAAATCATTTTTTTTTTTTGACAGAGGAAAGAAATGTGCAAGACTCCATAATCCTATACTCTGTTTAGTTCTTTTTCTCCAAGTGGTTTAGGAAAAGATCTTTCCAATCCTACATCTGATAGAGGACTAATATCCAATATATACAAAGAACTCAAGAAGGTAGAATCTAGAGATCCAAATAATCCTATTAAAAAATGGGGAACAGAAATAAATAGAGAATTCTCAACTGAGGAAACTCAAATGGCTGAGAAGCACCTAAAGAATGTTCAACATCCTTAGTCATTAGGGAAATGCAAATCAAAACACTCTGAGATTCCACCTCACAACAGTTAGAATGGCTAAGATCAAAAACTCAGGTGACAGTAGATGCTGGCGAGGATGTGGAGAAAGAGGAACACTCCTCCATTGTTGGTGGAATTGCAAGCTGGTACAACCATTTTGGAAATCAGTCTTGTGGTTTCTCAGAAAATTTGATATAGTACTATCTGAGGACCCAGCTATGCCACTCCTGGGCATATACTCAGAAGATACTCCAACATGTAATAAGGACACATGCTCCACTATGTTCATAGCAGCCATATTTATAATAGCCAGAAGCTGGAAACAACCCAGATTTCCCTCAACAGAGGAATGGATACAGAAAATGTAGTATGTTTATACAATGGAATACTACTCAGCTATTAAAACCAATGACTTCATGAAATTCACAGGCAAATGGATGGAACTTGAAAATATCATCCTGAGTGAGCTTGCTCAGTCACAAAAGAACACACACAGTAAGCACTCACTAGTAAGTGGATATTAGCCCAAAGTTGGGAATACCCAAAATATAATTCATAAACCATATGAACTTCAAGAAGGAAGACCAAAATGTGTATGCTTCAGTGCTTCTTAGAAGGGGGAACAAAATACTCCTGGGAGGAAATCTGGAGACAAAGCGTGGAGCAGAGATGGAAGTAAAGGCCATCCAGAGACGGTCCCACCTGGGGATCCATCCCATATACAGTCACCAAACCTGAATACTATTGTGGATGCCAGGATGTCTCCTAAGAGGATCTGCCAGCGCCTGACAAATACAGAGGTGGATGCTCGCAGTCTACCAGTAGACTGATCGTGGGGTCCCTGACAGTGGAGTTGGAGAAGGGACTGAAGGATCTGAGGGGTTTTGCAGCACCATGGTGGGAGCAACAGTGTCAACTGGTCAGATGCCTCAGAGCTTTTGGGGAATGGACCACCAACCAAAGAGTACACATGAAAGGACCCACGACTCCAGTTGCATATGTGGCAGAGGATGGCCTTGTTGGCAGTTTGAAGAGTGGCCCTTGGGCTTGAGGGATTTCGATGTCCCAGTGTAGGGGAATGCCAGGGCTGGAAGGCAGGAGTGTGTGGGTAGGTGGGGGACCACCCTCATAGAGGAAGAGCGAGGGAAGATGCTTTTTGGGGCTTCTGGAGGGGAGACCTGGAAAGGGGATATTTGTAATGTAAATAAAGAAAATATCCAATAAAAAAAAAATGTGTTCTTCAAACAAAATTGCTAAGAACTGCAGGCAACTAAGCAGGTGCATCTAAAATAGAGAGACAACAAAAGAAAAAATAATTTTGTAAATTATAACCCAAAGCAGTTTCTTTCTGGAAACATTTTTAAAGTATTTTAGATGGATACCAAAGTGATAGCCTTCATGATTCAGAAGAAATCATAAAACTTGGTGTATTTATAAGTATATTGAATAATGCATTTGTGTTAAATTTACCATTAAAATGAATGAAGCAAAGAAAATGGCAGGGAATGTCTGTGCTTGAAAGCTGTATCTGTAAATAGAGGATTTGAATGGCTGAAGGAGGATACAGGTGAGTGTTTGTGGTTATAACCTGACCCAAATAGACATCCTTTACCCAACTTCCTCTTCTAACTGAATAGTACATGACAAGCCCTTTGCAGAGGGCTGATACTAAGTATACAAACCCTCACCCTCATCAAGGGGAATTGCCAACTTTCATCTCACAACCTCACCTCTGTAAGAATATCAATGAACTAAAAATAGATAAACTTATCTTTCCTCTGTAGGAAAAGGTCAGTCTAACAGAATTTCAACAAAAGTAGATCCTGTTCTTATTATTCCACAGTTAGCCTCAGGCTCTGAACAAAGGCTTATTAAAAATGCCAGTAGGAAGAGTATTCTTCATTATGGGACACACACTAGAGAGCCTCCTATTATAAGAGGATGAGCCTAGGGTATTTCAAACTTAAAACAAATATGAATGATAAAAGTTAAGTAGCAAAACTGGAGTAATAACTGTAGGCTCTGACTATCAAAGGGAGCACAGAGGTAATAATGTAAGCCAGGGTGCCCATGAAAAATCAATGTCCACAAATGTACCTGGACAGTTAAAGTGTCATGAGGAAGAATAAATGTTACTGGAGTCATACACATTATCTCTATGCATGCAAGATCTTTGTAAAATATCAGTTGTCCCTAGTAAGCAAGAGTATCTTTTCTCAGTTCAGCTGGAGATAATTTTACAGAAAAAAAGGGATATTAGCAGCATAAATGGATGTACATTGCCCTATTTGTGTGTGGAAAATATTAAATCTCTGCATACACTATTGATATGTGTTCACCAGTTTCCTCATTTAGGTGTGTATACCTATAATATCATAAATAATGGCTAGTTAACCATTTTATTGTTCTATTAATTAAGTAGGAATTTCCTGTGTGTATGTGTATGAAGTTGGGTGGGTGTGTTATTTGATTTATTGATTTAGTGTTAGATGTAAACCCAAAACCTTGCATTTATTGTGTAGCGATTCTGTGTCATGGAACTACATTTTCAGCAGCACTACGTATTCTGACGAGGCGCTATAAGATATGGTAAAATTTAGAAAGTTTCAGTATTTCTTATGGAGTTCTCCGTAAAACCACATAGTTTAGTACACATTACTCTCATATTCTCAGAACCCAGTGCCTTTTCTTTGGTTATAATTTACATGTTACTATTGTGCATTTATCTAAAACTTATACGTAACTATGTTTTAGTTAGAACTGTGGTAAATAACCAAAAATTGAATTGTTTTATGTGTACTGAAGACTTTCATTGTTGAGGGAAGAGGGTAACATGGACCAACAGGGTCTTGGATCCAAAAGCAACATCTGAAAGACATCATTATAGAAAAAAATCAAATTTTGTTAAATGCAAAACAACTCTTTATGGTTTTCAAGAAGTACTTTCATAGCGATCAAAAATTTAAGAATAGATAAGTATAAAAAGCAGAAAACATTAAGGAGGAAAAAGGAGCATTATTTATTTAGTGCTTAACAAGGACATTACGATAAATGCTTTAAGATATCAAAAGCCAATATAGATACAGTCTCTTCTTTACTGAATTTTCTTTCTTGAAATTATTTTTCTTCAGTTTTCACTCCTTTCTGCATCTCTATTTGGAATTACTTCTTTACAATTACAGGAATATGGTGTATATTCAACACGGCCACATCCTTTTCTTCTACCATTTCTGTGAATTCATTATTCAGCTGGACCTTCTAGTTTACTAACCCTTGTTGACTCTTTTTAATGTAGTTTAATATGGTTTACTGCACTAATATTTCAACCCAGATGTTTTGCTTTTCAGCAATTTTAACTTATTTGCAGTTTCAAACTTCAAGTTTAAATTCTTAATAGTGTTTTCTGATATATGTTCAGATATGTTCAGAATAATTATTTTCAGTTTTTTTTCTAATAAGTCATTGTTCAAATCAGTTTGTTGTAAGCCTACTGTTTGATGCTTTATTTTTTTTTTTTTTTTTTTTTATTTTATTTATTTTTTTTTTGATACTTTATATACATTTCCAATGTTTTCCCTTTTCTGAGTCTCCTCTTTGTATACCCCC